>CAIGRK010187600.1:0-10177 GCA_903798315.1 Fraxinus greggii | reverse complement strand
TACAATTAAAATGTGGTATAACAAAAAATTGTAAATTAAATATAGTTATACAATATTTAGCCCATATTTGACTACCTTTAAAACAAAATAATTTATTTCTCATATTCATTTTCAACCACACATTTACATAATAATATATAAATTCAAAATATTTCCTCACTTTTTAACCACATATTTTCCAAAAAACTACTATTCGAAACATAATTTTCACACAATAATAACCATCAAACATGTGCTTAATTGTTGTGTCATACAATTACTAAACGATTAAATATGTCGACACTCCATTTTTTGACAATTGCACAACATTTTAATTGCATGCAAGATCTATAACCTTTCATCACTATTATAACTATGTTCTCAACTTTTTACCATCGTTTTCACATGATTAATCAACACATTTTGTCTCGATATTTCTATCCAAGAATTTTATCAAGAGGGAGTAAAAAGATTTATTTGCCTCAAGAGGGAGTAAAAAAATTTGTTTGTTTCTCGTATTTTAAGCAATCCAAAAATACAAAATTGTGAATAAAAACATTGTCCATATTCTAAAGTATGTTAACACAATGTTCACATGAAAATCGTCATTAAGGACAAGATGGGTTAATAAATGAAAATTTAAGATGAAAAATGTTAGGAACAATGAATTAAGGTTGAAGGACCTGTAGTGCAATTAAATGTGACGCGCGTAGGAAAAAATGTGGCAATACCACGTCACTAAAAGACATGATTATAATAGTCTTCTCATCAGGAGCCTAATAAATTGACCTGCCCCGCCCGGCCCTGCCCTGTTGGGAAATTGAGTAGGAAATTGCTCTGTTGGGGTCTTGAAGCTTTGATTTTTTAACACCGAAATCTCAAATCTTCCATAGAGTCCTTCAGAAAATTGTTAGATTGACCAATAAAATGTCAAAATTAATTTGTTTTAAAACAAATAAATAAGGAGAAAAGATTTTTCACTCACTTCTTGACACATCAGTTATCCGTAAAACTTCGTCAACTCCTTGTGTACAAGTAGTAATATTCTATTTATTTTATAGATTGATGATGTAAATAGTATTAACCGACTTCATTTTATTTCTTTCTTTTTTCTTTGTTCTCTCTCTCACTCTTCCACCACCATCTGCCTTCTTTTTCAACCCAAAACTCCAGAGACACATCCCAACACCACCCGCTGCCATTAACACAACAATCTACGTACGGAGAAAAATCACAATCTGGAATAGAAATCCAGAACAATAATTCCTCTCCCCACCACCACAAAGTAAAAGTACAATCACAATATCCAAAATCATATGCAAAACCGTATGGAGAAAATTTGCAGATTAAAAATGCCCTAAAATAATAATCTTGTGCTTTTCCAAAGGGAAATGCATCCAAATGCGAAGTTACATTTTATGGGGTTTAAATCAATAATCATTTCCAATTTTCCAGATCGAGTCCAAAACTTGAGGCTTTTATGATGGTGATGCTGAAGATTATGGGGGTTTGAAAGGTAATGATGGTGGGGGTAGCTGTAGAGATGGCAGCTATGGACGACCGAGACGTTTTGTATTGTGGGGCAAAAATGAAAATGCAATTTTTTAATTCGAAATAACGTATCATTAACGAAAATAAGTCAATACACTACTACAACTATAATTACATCATTATCAATATTATTAAGTACATCATTATCAAACTATCAATCGGTCAGAAAGAAATTCATAATACACCATTTCAACAAATTGCAAAAAAATCATATCCAAACCCATCGAGACGGTTGGGAATCACTCGATCAGAAAGAAATTAGGTATACACCAAAAATTTTNCAATATTATTAAGTACATCATTATCAAACTATCAATCGGTCAGAAAGAAATTCATAATACACCATTTCAACAAATTGCAAAAAAATCATATCCAAACCCATCGAGACGGTTGGGAATCACTCGATCAGAAAGAAATTAGGTATACACCAAAAATTTTTAAAACATCAGATTCATGACATATCTTGAAATCCAAATCTCCACACATTTCAAGTTTCAACATTTTCAAATTTTCACAACTCACAAACATATTTATATTTTACATTTCAAGAATTATCTTTATTGCATAAAGATTGCAGCAATTTATTTTCTCAATTTGACTATGGTGCTGATACGAACAAAAGCAATAAATCAGAAATTTCAAGAAATCTCCAGAATCAGCCGAAACACCAAGGCAAAACAGGATTTAAGGGAAAGAAATGAAAACTGGAAAGAAGTCGAATAAACTCCAGATAATTATACAAGAACACCAAACTAGGTCAAATTCTGATGTCCACGTGCAATTCAGTATTGATGAATACAACAAGATTTTGATTCATTAAGCTCGCTCTCACATTTCATAAATGCCAAGTTCTGACCAGTTAGCCCTTCTTACCTGACGAAACGTATTCTCCAGAGCCTAACAAGAACCCATCGCCTGTAGGTTGTCTTCTTATGAAAAAGTAAGGTAGATAAACTAGAGCCCGACAAAAACAGGCTGAATGAAAATGTAAAACATCATTTCTGAGACAAATCAAATTTCACCTGAAGAAGACGTGCCAGTCCATATTGACCCATAACTAGACATTATTTCTTCAGGTAGCTTTGAAGTTTGAAGAATGAGACATAACAGATGAGTTCTTGAAGGTCCATTAACACAAAATCCTTGTTCTTATGGCATCACCGCCTGAGTAACCTCCTAGTTAGAGCAGGTGCTCTTTTCGGGATGTAAACCTTATAGTTCACCTGGTAAAAGATGCAAATGATGTACATGAACTACTGTATATATCTATAATAGAATTGATAAAATCAAAATTAAATGATAAGGAATCATCATCTAAAAGACTAAAACCGATAACTCGTGCTACAAAATAACAATTACCTCTACCATTTCACCACCCCTCATTACAGTCATTCTTTTCTGCTCAAACTGTGAACCATCCTTAGCTTCATTAAGCGGGTCCTTTAAGGTATGCTCTCCAGAAGTTGGTTCAACACAAGTTGATTCCATGGTAGCAGAACTACATGCATTGGTAGCTCCTGCACCCCGATTAAGATCAGTGCTTGATGCAGGTTTACTAATAACTGCATGAGCAGCAGTGCAATCCTCATTTTCTGATGGAATGGGCAATGCAGCCCCGTCAGACAGATGAATGGCATTCTGTTTATTGATTATAGGCCCCTTCCCAACATCTTCATGACCTGTAATATCTTTTTTAATCTCTTTATGATGAGATAAATTCCTTTTTAATGCCGGCATACTACTATAATTCGTATCTCGAGTAAGACAAGCCACATTAGAGCTATCCTGCTTAGTTGATTTGTTCTGAATAATATTAGCCCCTGCACTGGAAATCTTATTAACATCGCTCTCATTATCAATTTTCAGGTTAGCATTAGAACTCGGTTGAAGTCCCCCTTGGAACTTCCTCAAATTTTCCAAAGCTTTTTGTCTCAGAATTGACTCCAGATCATCGCCACCTATATCAGTAACAGAAACAGAAATGGCAGTTAAACTTTTCTTCTCTAAAGCATTTGAATCAACCTCTTTTGACTTAGCACCCACAGCATTATCTTTTCGATCATTACCCTCCGTTCCTGTGAATGAGTGTTTAGTTATTTCTTCTCCTGTCACAGATTCATGACGACTCTTCTTATCGGATGCACCATGAGAATGATAATGTGATTCCTCTTTACTCCCCACATCATCACTTTCAGTGCTTCTAGGAGAAGGGAAATCATCATGATTGTACACGATCTCTTCTTTATTTGGATCTGTCTCCCATTTGTTTTCCTCTTTGTCATGGGGTTGTTCCACAACAGCAATAACTGATCTCAGGCGCCTAGAACTATTTGCAGTTGCCACTACTTCAGCTTGACTAACACTATGGTCACTATCTCGACTAAATGAACAACAACTAGGAGATCTAACTTTGCGCTTTCTGTGAACCTTATGTGCATCCCTACCTCTCGCTCTTTCTATTTCCTTATCACGCATTACTTTTGCCCTTTCTATTTCTGTAGTCCTCTCACTACTTCTACTTCTACTTCGGCATGACGAGCAGCTCTGTGAATCAGAGCTTGAAGAACTGACCCTCGTATGTTTTTTGGACTTCTTTAAGGATTTCTTAGTAGTCTTAACATCACGGTTTCTTTTGGATCTTTTTCTTTTTCTTACATGGTGTGAATCCTTATTTCTGACAGGGCTGATAGATCTTTCACGGGCTCTTTTCCTTCTACTCTGTGAGCCAGATTTGGCTTTCCTATGCCTATAGTCATTGGGCAGACTGGGCAGGGACTCAGAAGCTGAATTCATAGAATTATCATAAGAAGAAATTGAATGATCACGCCTTATCTTTTTATACTTATTTTTTCTGCTCTTATTATCAGATTTTGAAGGGGAGGTTGAAATGCTAGCTGAATTTATTGAATCGTCATCAGAGTATGACGAAACAGAATCATGTCGACGGCGACGCTTCTTGTATTCATTTCTCCCAATTTTCTTCTTCCTTGAAATCTGTCCTCGTAATACACACAATCACATAAAGATAAGGTTCCAATTCAACATCACAAAAATTAGATTTAGGTGAATTCATCCCAAGAAATGTTCAATGCCTTTACTTCTTCCAAGAAAGCAAAGGAAAACTCGAAAGATAGAATTTAATATGGGTTTAACACAATTATTTGGCTCCAACAATTCAATCTTTAATTTGTGTTTTCATATTTCCAAATTTTTATAAGAAAATCGAAGGGGGAATGCAAAACGGATTACTATTGATCTAAGAACCCCAAAACAAGATGCAAAAAAAGGGAATACAAACTCAACTCTTAAGACGTAGAGAAATCACAGAATAAAAGTTAACCTAATAAAATAATCGGAACACAAATACAGAAAACACAGTATACAAACGAACCTGAGAGTAATTCTTGGAGCTTTTCTTCTTAGAAGATTTTCGTTTAGATGAAGAACCGGTGCCACCCATTAGGTTTTGATTCTTGTCGCCCTTCTTCCCCTTCCGGTCTTTTTCTTCCACCTGAAACTGATTAATTGATCAAACGAAACAAATACAAACAGAAAAAAACAAATTAATGGTTATTGAAAACAAAAGATTCAGAAAACAGAGATCAATAGAACGAATTGAGAGAGAAATCCCAATTTTCTGCTAATATTCTTATGTACGGAACCAATTTGGATATATGCCCTTATTTACTATAATTTCTCTTTTACCCCCTAGTCCCTTTACTCCTTCCCTATCCCTTTCCCAATTCAATTTTATTCTTATCCTTTGTCCGACTCCTCTTTGTTTATGTTTGGATGGGTTTAAAAATTACTTTCGTAAGATTTACATTCTAAAATAATCAAACACTTTCAAAATATCTTATAGTGATTAGCCTAAAATATTTGAAAATACTGTCAAACACTTTCGAATTCTCTGTTGGAGTTGAACCCTAATTCTCTCTTTTTTATGCTCCTGGAATTATTATTGTTGAAATTGTGTTTTGGAGAAATATACTTTTATTATTGTAAAGCGTTTCTCTTGGATGGTTGACACGTGTGCGAATTCTGGCCATTGGATGGTTGAGACGCTTTATTTGGCTCGATGACTCTTGGGTTCTGGAGAGCAATTCATTCGTCTCATCGTGCTCTCTCTCTGTGTTTTTGAGAGAAAAAGAGAGAAAACAAGGAAAGGGGCTAGGTTTCTTTCTTCTGATTCTACTAAAAATTCTTGATTTTAAGTGATTGTGTGATGGTGTAGACCTTCATTGTGTAAAATTCTGAGTGAATATTGTGAGGATATGTGTGATATCTATGTTGTTGATTCTGGTTTTGTTCGAAGGGTTTTCGTGAAGATATTTTGGTGAATCTCCGTAGATCTATTACTGCATTTGAAAGATAAGTCTCATGTTTTGTCTCTCTGAACATTTGTCACTTTTGTTGCCATTTGGACTGTTTTTAGTGCAACCGAGTATAATCATTTTCTTGAATGCTCAACGGAGGATGTAGGCGTTAGAAACTGTCATCGAGTCGCCGGGTTTCGGCCGAAATAATTATTTGGTGTTCAACTTTAATTTTCTGCAGTTTATTTTCAGTTTGTTTCGATTAATCTTGTTTCTTAACATTTAGATAATTTTTTACAATGATTAAAAAGGCTTGGGATTGAATTCTCGCACTTTGGATGATCGGATAATTATTTGAGTGCTTGCCCTTGATACTCTATAGATAAGAAAATGATCCACTCTGCTAAACTTGGATTATAGATGTATGTATCTACTAAAAAAAAAAAGAAGCTCGAGTTGAGAATTTATAATTATGATAGCTTGATAATAACTACTACTGAAGTTGAAAACAAGCCAATTTTGGTAAAATGTTGCACTTTCAAGTCTCCTAAATTGTTATAGTTGACATCAATATTTAGAAGTTAAAACCACTGCAAAGTTCAATCTTGGAATTCTGTATATCGTTATGCATTCCAGATTCCAACTGTTGACAAAATCATCCTGGAAAATCCAAGGCTTATTGAAATTTGATTTCACTTCACAACCCACAAATGATCCCTTCATAATTGCAACGAAAATCCATCCATTTTTAATCCCAGTTCAAAACAATCACCAAACCCAAATTAGCACGAATATTTTCACATCTGATTTTGATTCCGCCATCTCATCAAACGGATATTCGGATTCATATATTGAAAATGAAGCTGTAAAAATCCAAGCCCTTCTCAAGCTTCAGTCCCAAAAATCAGTAGAAGATATCTGGCAATCTCTTGCAAAATGCAATCTCTCTTTATCAGAAGACTTAGTGCTCAACGTGCTGAAACGTCACCGCTTTGATTGGAAACTGGCTTACTCGTTCTTCGGTTTGGTTTGTAATGTGAAAGATTCCAATGGATTTTTACCAAACACCTGCATTTTTAACGAAATGCTTGATACTCTTGGCCGAATGAAACGCTTTGATGAGCTTTCCCAAGTGCTCGACGAAATGTCTAAGAGAAAAAATTTGATAGATGAGCGAACATACGCAGTTGTGACACATAGGTATGCTTCCGCACATAAAGTCGATGAAGCAGTCGAGTTTTTCTACAAGAGAAAAGAGTTTGGTTTACAGCAAGACTTGATCGGTTTTCAGACGCTTTTATTGTCATTATGCCGGTACAAGCATGTGGAGGAAGCCGAATTATTGTTCCACAATAAGAGAAGCGAGTTTAGGGACGATATTAAGACATGGAACATCATTCTGAATGGATGGTGTGTTCTGGGTAGTTTACCAGATGCCAAGAGGTTTTGGAAGATTATCATGGCGTCAAGGAGCAGACCTGATATATTTACTTTTGGGATTTATATTAATGTATTGAGCAAGTCAGGGAAGATAAGTACTGCGGTGAAGTTGTTTAGGTCAATGCCGGAGACGGGATGTAGGCCAGACGTGGCTATTTGCAATTGTATTATCGACGGATTGTGTTTCAAGAAGAGAATTCCTGAGGCACTTGCAATTTTCCGTGAGATGAATGAGATAGATTGTTCACCAAATGTTGCTACTTATAATTCTCTAATTAAGCATTTATGTAAAATTAGGAGGATGGAGAAAGCTTATGAGTTGTTAGATGAGATGGAAGATAAGGGAGGGTATTGCATGCCGAATGCTTTAACTTATGGTCATTTGCTGAAGAATGTTAAGAAGCCTGAGGAAGTTGATAAGATTTTGGAGAGGATGGAAAAGAGTGGATGTGCGTTGCTTGGGGATACTTACAACTTGATTTTAAGGTTGTTTGTTCACTGGGGGGATGAAAGCCGGGTGAAAGATACTTGGGATGGGATGGAGAGGAGTGGATTGGGACCGGATCAGAGATCTTATACGATCATGGTTCATGGCCTTTATGAGAAGGGAAGGATAGAGGATGCGTTGAGTTATTTTACTGATATGGTGTCGAAGGGAATGATGGCAGAACCAAGGACGAAATTATTGGTGGATGCCATGAACACAAAATTAAAAGAGGGAGAAGAGGTCGAGGAGATGGGACGAATGAATAGAAACATTTCATTGAAGCGTTCCCATAGGATACGAAAGAAGAATAAAAGGGGCTGAAAAATGCATACAGCTTTACGATAAATGTTTGTGTTTACCTGAGATGACACTGGTCGACTCAAGCAGCTTTGGTTATGCATTAGGTGCAAATTGTGGACACCAAAGAAGCCTTTTGATATGTGTTTATTCTACTTAATTCTGGACACAGAGATTGATCCCAATCGGCAATGACTATTTGCTTAGAATTGGAAACGTAAACTAGATCAGGAGTTTTTCTTTGTTCTTGGAGTTTGCAGATTTTGGGGTGCTAGAAACGGGGCATGTCCCGGGAGGGTCTATCATTTTACCTTATTGAGATAAGATGACCAATTTAATTCGGTTGTACACAAAATGATGTTTTGTTATGCATTTTTATCGAGATTCTTGTAGAATCTGTTTTTGTCTGTGCTGTCAAAATGTGCAATTGGACTGCGTGATCTATTTATGAAGACATATTTGGTACACATTATTGACCATTACTACATATGACAATGAACGTGATTTTTTACTCTTTTAGTTCTTCCTTAATCAATTCAACGTACCAAACATATCATAACTGTAGACAGGGAAATCCTCCATATCTCAAGGAAATCTAAAGAGGTAAATTCATCAATCCATCCACCAATACTGGAAGTTGAAAGATAATTCATAGAAAATTTGAGCCAAGTTGTGAGTGATATATTAGGAAACACTGTAACATCTAATGATCAAAATCTCAGTTAAGAAAAACAATGAACTGATTACACTATACATATACATGATACATCACATAAATGACGAACATTATGCTGAGGGGGCTGGAGCTGCAGGTGTATACCAGCCACGTTGAATCTCAATGGTTTTCTTTCTTCTAGCAAGTCGGGACTTTCTCCTTGCTCCTGTATTCCGATGAAGCGTTCCAACTTTCACAGCTTTATCGATGACAGAATACGCCTCTGCAATCAGCGTCTCAATGGGAAGAACGTCTTCAGGTTGTGCCTCAGGCTTCTTTACAAGAACATCAAGCGCTTCTAGAACCTGATAATGCAAGAGAAGAATTTACATAGCAGAAACAGCCAAATCCAACAATTTACAACTCAAAGACCAAGGAAATTACCAGCCTATACACGGTTCTGTATTTCTCCTCAAATAAGTAATGCAATGACTTTCAAAAATTAAGGCCATTGGCTCAAGGAAAAAACATATTACGTAGCATTTCAGCCTCATCACCTGTACACTAACATGTTAGAAATATAGAACATATCAGTTCTACATCAACAATTATGCAACAAAACGGAGGTTCCTTAAAAATTGTAATTACAAGATAAACTAGTGTCAGACAAAGGCATTATTATACACATCATTGTGCAACTGTCCTCGTGCCTTTCTCTGCAACATCCATCGTTCTCTCATCAGCACGTCAAAAATTTCATGCACAAGCACAAGCATAAAACATAGTTGTAACATGTATTTCTTACTTCGGTACCTTGTCCGTAAGAATTGTCATGTTATTAATGTTGTTTTCTTGTCTAAATATTGGCATGCATTAGGGGACTAGAGTAATGCAGAAAATGGTTATGTAAATTTATAACAGCATGGATTTTATTCAATTATTGGTGGATCCAAAAGAAGAGATTTTATACATGTTTCTTCAGAAGTACAATTCGCGCAAGTCACGCTAAATAGTTAAGTACCTTCACTTTCACGGCTTGATCAAGACAAAAAACTTTTCATGCCCTGAGAGAGGGCTCTCATCTAAATTTCCTGTTCACGTTTCAGTCAATGTTTATTTCTAATTCAGCAGTTGAGCATTTTCCAGAAGCATCCCAATCTGGCAATCTCCAATTTAAAGCTTCAACTGGAATACTTATACTGTGCAATATAACTGCATCAATTTATAAATCAACTTAATAGTGTTTTAAGCAGCTTAGATATTGATAGATTTTTCTAGGTCTTCTCTTAACTATCAATGCAGTAAGATAAGTGAACGAGGCTATTAACTCTCTCTCTCTCTCTCTATATACACACACACACACACACACACCCACCTGTCACTCGGTGTGGTTGGGGTGGGCTTGGACGAGCCCCATCATTAAATTAGGTGCGTGTGTGGGAGAGATTAAAA
>CAIGRK010187484.1:0-10803 GCA_903798315.1 Fraxinus greggii | reverse complement strand
AACCATGAAGGATCGAAACCTGGGAAAATTTTGAGAACCATTGTCTAGATGCTTGCTTGAGACCATAAATGGATTTATGAAGTTTACACACCAATTGTCCTCCCTTTTTAAGATCTTCATTTGTTTTAAGGTGTTCCAAAGGCATCTCCATGTAAATTTCCTCAAAAAGATCCCCATTGAGGAATGCATTATTAACATCTAATTGAATGATGTTCCACTTCCTGATGGCAGCAATAGCAAGAAGTAATTTAACCGTTACAAGTTTAGCAATCGGAGAGAATGTCTCAATAAAATCCAAGCCTTCTTGTTACGTATAACCCTGGCCACCAAACAAGTCTTATACCTTTCTATGCTTCCATCCGGCTTGTTTTTGGTCTTATATACCCAGTTGCAACCAATAGAATGTTTGCCTTTAGGAGGGGTAGTTACTGACCAAGTATTATTTTGTTCCATTGCTGTCAATTCAGATGTCATAACATCCTTCCAATGCTGAAATTTAATGGCTTGGTGATAGAATCGAGGTTCAAAATTGGATGAAACATTGAGAAGATAGTTTCTATGGGAAGGAGAGAATGCAGTATTAGAAACAAACTTGGAGAGAGGATACATGGATTGATTGTTGGGAAGTGTATTTGATAGAAGATTGCAGTGGAATTCTCGAAGATAAGGAGGAGTTTTACTGATCCTATTTGATCTTCTAGGTTGAGAGGATGAGGGATTTGGTATTTGTTCCTGAATAGTTTCTGAAATGGTATTTGAAGATGTATTTTGGATGATAGGCAAATTGCTGGAAGCATGATCATTTGAGGCATCGTTCGGGGATGAATTATATGGTGTTATATCAAGAATAATGTAAGGTAGGATAATATCTGGAAAGGGATCAACAAGATCAGATGTATGAGGAATGGAATGGAATGGGATGGGAAATGGCTTTCATGGAATACAACATCTCTGGAAATAGAGAAAGTTTTGGAAGAGATATCATATAGTTTATAGCCTTTTATGCCTGGAGGATATCCTACAAAGACACGTGCTGTGGCTCGGGGATAGAACTTGTTTCTATGAGATGGCAAGGTTGAAGCAAAACAAAGACTTCCAAATACCTTGAGAAAGCTGTAATCAACTGGAATACCATACAACAATGAAAATGGAGTGTTGTTTTTCTGTTGATCAGAAATGTGGCTGTAAGCACACATTCCCCTCATAAACGGATTGGAACTCGAGACTGAAAGAATAAGGATCGAACCACATTGAGGAGATGCTGATGTTTTCTTTCTAGAAAGAGTTGTGCTCAGGTCTTTCAACACAGCTAAACTGATGAATAACTCCTTTTGAGTTAAAAAATTCTGTAAATTTTAACTCCTGAGCATTGTCTGGCCCGAATCTCTTTATTGTCTTGTGAAATTGAGTTTCTATTAGAGTGAAGAACTTGGGAATGAGAAAGCTAACATTAGACTTTTGTTTCATAAGGTACAACCAAGTAAACCTTGTGCAATCATCAACCAAGGTTAAGAAATATTTATAGCCATTATGTGCTGGAACGTGATATGGCCCCCAAACATCACAGTGGATCAATTCAAAAGCTGCATCAGACATATGATTGTTTGAAATGAATGATATCCTCCTTTGTTTAGCCAGGGGACAGATAGAACAAGGTTTCACAATATCACCATCTTTTCTACTACAATTAAACTGTAATTGATCCTTCAACAAATTCAGTTTCTGAAACGATAAATGGCTAAGTCTATTATGCCAAATTGTATCGGTTACATTGTTTATTACTGAAATAGAATAGGGGTCAACAAATTTGGGAGGGTGAGCAACTTTATCAGAATTGGTTTCAATCACATAAAGTCCTGCATTCCATTCACCCTTGCCAATCGTCTTCAATATGTGCAGATCCTGAATTATACATGAATCATTGAGACACTTGACACATAATGGTGATTCCCTGATTAAAGAGCTTACTCATAGCAGATTGAATTTGAATTGAGGGATGAATAGCACATCATTCAGCACCAAGTCGGAGAACAGATGCACGGTTCCAATAGATTTCACAGGAATCTTAGTGCAATTTGGCAATGTAACATAAGCATTATTAATATGATTCATTGTACAAAAAAGCTGAGAAATTAGAGCAAATATGGCTTGTGGCCCCTGAATCCACTATCCAGTGTTTAGATAAGTTGAGTGTTGGATTAACAGATATGGAAAAGCAGGTACCTGATTCATTATTCACCTCTGTATCTACCTTTGTAGCCTTGAGATGATCGCTTAGTATGCTCAATAGATGCTGGTGATCGCTTAGTATGCTCAATAGATGCTGGTACTGATCAGCATTAAGTGTTTGCATAAAACCTCTTAACATTCTCTCTGACATTACCATGTGGTTGATTCACAACAAAGTCAGAAACTTGATTAACCACAGGACGTCTGGCTTGATTACTTGGTCCAGTTTGATTGCTTATTTTAGGCCTTTGTCTAGGCTTGTAGCCTAGGGGATAACCGTGCAATTTGTAGCACTTATCCACTGCATGCCCTGTCATTTCACAGTATGTACAGAACGGTCTTTCCTTCTTCTGAAATCTGTGATAATGTTGTCCTGTGCCAGCCCTTCTAGTTTCATTTTGTATCTGGAAAGCCATTGAATTACTTGATCCAGAATCATTAGATGTCATATTGACCTTCCTTTGATTTTCCTCTTGAGAAACAAGTTCAAAGACTTTATTGATAGGTGGAATAGGATCCATTAGCAGCAGTTGGCCTCGAACTTGAGTAAAGGATTCGTGCAGCCCCATTAAAAAGGACATTACATACTACATATGGTAATGTTCAACAAGCTTTTTATTGCCTTCGCATACACATTTTCCACATGAACATATAGGTTTATAATTGCTAAGTTCTTCCCAAACTGTCTTTTACTTAGTAAAATAGGCACTCAGACAATTCACCTTGTGTGAGGTTCATCAATTCTCTCCTCAGCTGAAATATACGAGGACCATTCCTCTGCTGATATCTCTCTTTCAAGTCTGGCCACATCTCAAATGTGGACTCAGAATATATGATGCTTGCAGAATTTCCTTGGAGGCAGAGTTGAGAATCCAAGAGATGACTATGTTATTACGAATCCATGAGTTGAGCAATTCCTGATCATCTTCAGGTCGCTGAATGGATCCGTTGATGAATCCTAGTTTATTCTTTATGGACAATGCAATCAACATTGATCGACTCCATGAGGAATAGTTGTCTCCAGTCAATTGCTGTGAGACAAGAACAAGTCCAGGATCATCCGAATGATGGAGGAAATATGGATTGGTTCCATCATTGATGTCGGTGGATGTAATTGGCGGTAATGCAGCCATTTAATTTCAGTAGCTTCTGGTCTGCAGATGCTCAACAGATTCGATATTGCTCCGATACCATATTGAAGAGAAAGAGATGAAGAGAGAGAGCACAGAGATTGAAAAATGTGGAAATTCTTATTCAGATGTAATGATCATCCGTCCACAATATAAATAGAACTGGATCTTTTTCTGCAGCTCATTACAGCTCATTAACAGAAGGCTAACTGACTAACTAACTACATCAACAAACAGAAATTGAATTAAAATATTTACAATTTCCAATACTAGAAATTTATCCTTTTTCAATTGGACAAACTCCAATTTTAACCGCACGACCTGCAACTTTTAACCACACATTTCTCGAAACTTTTATCAAGATCTGCTAAAACTTTTATTAAAAGCTTTGCAAACAATTGTTTTTCCCCATCATTTGTGTTTGTGTCATATTTCCACTGATTGCCAGTATAAGCTCGTGTTTGGCTAAGCTTAAAAAATGTAAGTTTTAAATGAATACTTTTTTAGGGAAAACCAGTTGTGCAATATTTTTGACATTATGGTTGACATGATGTGTTGGCAAAGTGTTGATTGTATAAAAAAATTGTCAAAAATTAAATCTGTGCAATGGCGTGTTGCCACGTGACGAAGTGTAAAAAATGATGTAAATGATGATGTACATATAGTATGATTGATTTTTTTATTGGTGAATGAGAATTACTTTAAAAGATGTACTTTCATTTAGTTTTTAGAGCATTTTTAGGTTTTAGCCAAACAAGCTCTTAATAATTAAAGACGTGGTAAGCTAGGATGAAAAGATGCACCTAATCTACAAAATTGCAATGATAAATTATTGTGTTCAGATTAAAGTAATAAAATATATGCATGGTTATTGGATAGATAGGTGAGTGATTTATTTAGCTTCGTTTCCATATGTATATAGCCCCTGTTGGAGCTATATTAAAGTTTTCATTCTCATTATTCTACTCATTTTCAACCATACATTTTTCAATAAAATAATATTTTTCATTTCCTTCTTTTTCAACCACACATTATAAATCAATCTACTATTTCAAAATATATTCTTCCAAAATAATATTGATCAAACACACCCATAATATTGTTATGTTGAATAGAGACATCGTAGCATGTTGTAATAATTTTCTGGACCTTTGATGACTTAGTAATTTGATGCTCGGATGCATCCAGTGATTCTTATGGTGGCTGCTAGTCATTTTTCCTCATTAATGTAACATTTGCTCTGTGAAACATTATAATTGTTATTTACTTTCTTTGATCACCCTATCATCCCCTTCAATATTAGGCTCTGTTTGAGCCTCGTTTTTGGAAAAATAGATTTATAATAGTGATTTTTTAGTGTGTGATTGGTTAAAAAGAAGGAAAAATTTTTGGATTTACTTCCACGGTTATTTTATTGGGAGAATGTTTGGTTGAAAATGAATTTGAGAAAAATTGAGTTTTTAGAGAATGGGGTTGAAACCGGGGCTTAATTTTTAGTTGTGATTGTTATTGAGTTACGTTTGTCTATTTACTGTATCGTGAAGTGTATGTATATGTTACTGAAACTGTGCATGGTGCGCTGACATTGCATTATAAATCTCTATGGCATTTTCTATTTTGAGAGTTTCTTAGTATTGATGATGCCGTCAGGTGCTTCTTTTGGTATCTGTTCACTTGTGAATATCAAATAAGAACAATCTGATAGGAGTTATAGTACTGATGTTGGATGCCACATTATATTGTGTTATTCTAGATTTATAAATGATATTGCCGAAATGATTAAGAACCAAGTGTGAACAATTTGTAATTTTGATATGCCTTTGTGTTTGCCATATATACATGTTGGTCTATTTCTTGCATGGTTAGCGGCATCAGTATTAAATTTCTTTATCAGTATTAAATTTCTTTAGTGAGTAATAAGCGTCTTCTATTTTCGTTGTGCTAAAAGTTTTGTGGGTGCAGAATTTTTTGGCATTATGTGCCAGTGGCTATTATGATGGAACCATATTCCACAGAAATATAAAGGGTTTTATGATTCAAGGTGGTGATCCTACTGGCACAGGCAAAGGCGGGACAAGTATATGGGGAAAAAAGTACAATGATGAGATACGAGAATCTCTTAAGGTATTTTTTGTGTGGACTTGATGAAATTTATATTATTTTTTCCCAATTTCCATTTCATGAATCCCACCGTGCTTTGTAGAGGTTAATTATATTTTAACCTCAATATGCACTGATATATCTGTTTAAGCTCCTATTCTTATAACGTTAAGAAATAGAATAAGCAATACGTAAACCACTGAGGCACAAGTTTTTATTTTCTTGTAAATGTCAACTCAGTTAAGGCAAGAGATGGTTCACTGACATTGTATCAAATGACAGGATAAGTTACGATTGTAATTGCCATGGGACTTCATATTTTAGTTTTGACTTGCGGTTCCAGGAGCATATTCTGAATAAGGACATTACGGGGAAAATATGTCCTTGGTCATTTTTATTTTCTTAAGCATATGTGGGAAAAACAATGTTGATGTCACGATCTATATAGCAACTTGTATGTTAAATTGGTTTTTTTAATTTCTTTTCTCATGCTAATAAATAAAGAGGGTTAAGCACTGTGTACACCACGTGGCACGAGCTTGTGTTATCTTACATGATACAATCACTGTGTTATAGCTTGGTAGAGGTTCTTTGATGAAGTAGCAAATATCATAATTAATTGTTTTAATTATAACTACCAAATCCATTGTTTGTTTGATAAAGCACTGCCCTCCCATTAGCCCTGTCACAGAATTCCTGTAGGCCAATCTTGCCTAATTGGCTCCAGGAGCATTCAGGTTATACTGAAATGCTCGTCATATTGAGGAAAATGTAATATCTGCTTCGTCATATTTATTTCCTTGATGATGTTTGGAAAGTGTAATTTTGCTAACATGGTCAATATAGCCACTCAGGTGTTCACTGAATTCACTCGTATCTCTTTGCTTTATGTCCAGCACAATGCCCGAGGCATACTATCGATGGCTAATAGTGGGCCCAATACCAATGGAAGCCAATTTTTCATAAGTTATGGAAAACAACCACATCTTAATGGATTGTATACCATCTTCGGCAAAGTGATTCATGGGTTTGAAGTACTCGACATTATGGAAAAGGTGAGTCTATGGTTTTTATACCTTTCAAGCTTGGTTGACAATATGATTTATCAAAAACATTGGTTAGAAATGTGTATTAAGCTGTTTCCCAGAATTTTTGGATGGATGTTCATTCTGATGTAGGGCTTCCTTTGAGCTCGTCCTCAAAAAATGCTAGTAGCTCTGCCAATTTTAAAATGCTAACCATGAATTTGCCAGTTGAGTCTTTTCTGTTGTTAAATGGACGAAACAACTATTCATCAACGTGTCATTGTATTTGTGCAGACTCAAACGGGACCGGGAGATCGGCCTCTTGCGGAGATCAGGATCAATCGTGTGACGCTACATGCTAATCCATTGGCTGGTTAAGTATGACTTGTACTATTATGAAATTGTACCCCAGTTTTATGGATGGCAAGGAATTGGAGAATTCTTCATTCACAATATACATTCTGTTGAGTAATCCCGATACCCTTTACCTGATTGGTTTGTTCGATAGGAGTACTAGACAATATTAATTTTATGTATCGTATTGTCTAATTCTGTCTATTATCCCATATCAAACATTAGATAGGTTTTAACAATTGATATGGCTTTCTCATGCCGAGAGTTTGTGACTATGGTGATTTTGCATAGTTAATTGAATTATGAGACTTGTCTGGCTGTTTTAGATAAGGTGATTGGGAATGTTGTGTGTTGCATTGCTTTGTGCTCCAAACTCAACGTTTACGAACTATGTGAATTTCTAGAATCTGTAGTTTGAGATGCTCGGCTTGAGCTTGCAGGTCTGGTTACAAAAAAATTAAAAATTTTATTATTGTTATTTCAAATCGAGAACTGGTGTTCAGTTTTGGTACCGTTTGTTTAATATGTTTATGTTTATATGTGCAAGTATTTATTAATGTACATTACAACTTTATTGGACAATAAATCAAGAGGCATATTGTCACATACACTAGTCATAGGTAACATTCTTTGGTAAAGCGTAATGTAATTTATCACCAAAATACACCAGGAGGTCTATGGTCACGTAGTTCGGTGATGATCTAGTTACAACTTACTGGTGATGGCATTATTTGGAAAGGAGATCATCCTGGACTTGTCTCGTTAGATTTCTTGATTCATTTTTCAATGCATCACAATTTTATTGCACAAATGAATGGCCTTTCCACTTAACAATTTTATGCTTGCAGATATTACTGCAATAAAATGCGTAAAGAAAAATGAAAATATACGTCACTAAGCAAATATATGAACTCCCATAGTTAATATATGATAAAATAATATAAGAACGACTTAAATGATGGGAGAGTGATTTGGGTGTAATTTCAACACTCGTATTGAAAACTGAAATGCTCATCACCTCCTCTTTCAAATGAATGATGAATGCGACTTGAGAACAAACAATAATAAAAGCAATAATTTATTTCATTCAATTCAAACAAGTAGACGCGTGTATTTATTCTCTGCTTTTTTCCAACTCGGACCACATAATGTAGCTAGCAATAGCATAGATTGAAGACCACTGCCAATTGATTCAACTGTAATCATGTTTACAAAAAGTAAATTCACCACCTTTTAGGTATTAACAGTGGAGATACGAGACCTATGTTCAAGAATTCAAAAAAGATACTTGTACAAGTTGTAGAGTGCATTGTCTGGTCATTTTCTGTGTGCCCACAAATGGAAAAAAGGAACTAAAAGGCCAAAATAAAGTGTTGAAAGAGTGTATATGCTTCTTCCAGCAGTGGAGTTGCTACTTGGTAGCCTTCTGATCACAAAGTCCTCGTACCATCATTACAGTGGAAAATCCCCAACTCTATTATAGAGGAATTTTGAGGAGGGCGTCTCAGAAAATACATTTTTTTTCTTTTTTTCGTGAAAAATATAGGTAAATATGAGCTGTCGCCCGCATGGAGTAGCAGGTAAGCCCATGGGAAGCACGTAGCCGATTCGCCTGTTTTCACAAATGACAACCCTACTCTCACGTGTGAGAGTATGCATGCAGCCACAACTTTCTATAAAATTCATCTTCTAGGCCAAACTCTTATTCACCGTCTAAAAAGTATCTCCTACATCCCCCTTTCAACCCCAAAGCAAATATTCTCTCTCTTTTTGAGACTTTTGATAGAGAATAATGTATACATACATATCAGAGTTGAAGTCACTTCAAGGCTCGTCGTCAACTGTTTCAAAACCATGTATACACAAGGTTCATGTTCACCAGCTCAACAGGTCAGTCGTCCCTCTCTCTCTCCACCCGGTCCAGGCGGGCACCACTGCAGTAGTCAGTAACAACAAATTGTCATGTAACAAGAGATCGAGATTGTCAAAGAAAGTCATGAAAAAGGCTAAATTGGGCAAGTTCAAGATGGAGTTCATGGAAATGGAGAACTTAAAGCTGTATCTGAAGAACAAAAGAATTTTTGAAGATAACCAAAGGCTCCAAAAGGAAGCTCTTTTTCTTCAACAGGAGAACAAAGATTTGCTATCCCAAATACAAAAATTATATAATTCTCATAACAGCAGCAAAATAAATTAGCAACAACATCAAGATTGTTGCACTATATCCTCCCAAAAAATAGAGAAGATTTGCATTCGTATTATAAGATTTGACNGAGATTGTCAAAGAAAGTCATGAAAAAGGCTAAATTGGGCAAGTTCAAGATGGAGTTCATGGAAATGGAGAACTTAAAGCTGTATCTGAAGAACAAAAGAATTTTTGAAGATAACCAAAGGCTCCAAAAGGAAGCTCTTTTTCTTCAACAGGAGAACAAAGATTTGCTATCCCAAATACAAAAATTATATAATTCTCATAACAGCAGCAAAATAAATTAGCAACAACATCAAGATTGTTGCACTATATCCTCCCAAAAAATAGAGAAGATTTGCATTCGTATTATAAGATTTGACAAAGTTTTACATTAGTATTCAACTTACAACATGTTTCTTCTCCAGAACAGGCTATGCAATGTCATAAGAGTCAGACTGTCAACTTATAACAACCCTTCTTCTTTACCCGGGTTTAAGACTGGCTATGGAAAACCCCAGGTGGAGTTCTAGATTGTATATTATAGTAATAATTTCCACTATAAGCCTTAAATTATTGATAGTTAAGATAAAGGAAGCTTTAATTCTCAGTAACTGGTGTATCCTATTCAGTTTTATGAACAAATAACAATCTTGATGTTCAGTTTGATAAAATTGGATCAAATGTTATTAGTTTATGTTGCTATGCAGAACAGTAGTTGGGTATTGTCTTTAGGAAAATTCTAATGTAACGATGGACTGTACGCAGGTAATATGTGAAGTCAATGTTCATACTTCCAGTGACACAACAATAAACGCAAGTTTATTTCTAACAAATTTGAGGTCATCTACATAAATTCAATTGAGGTGGCAAAGTTTGAACATAAACTGGTGAATCGGTAACTTAAGTGGATGAGGAATTCATCCACAATATTACAGTAAAACCTCGATAAACGAATGTTCGATAAATTAATAATCTCGTTTAAATAATAAAAAATTTAAATCCCCATATGAGCTAGTGTACTAAAATAATAACCCCATTAAATACATAAGATAATATTTTTTAAAAAAAGATCTTTAAGGCCCAAAGAATATACAAAATAATAAATGCTTAAATTCATAAAAGTTTATACTAAGACATATTAACAAATTTAATTTGACAATATTTTCTTCAATTCGTCTCTTTTTTAAAATATGCAACTAATATATATAATTCATTTTGTACAAATTAATTATTTAAGCTTACGATTGCTTGAAATGCCTCTTTTGAAAAACAGTTGGTAAAACATAATTATCATCTGAATCATGATCATAATTTATAGGTGCTTAACTAGGCATGCATTCACAAGAGTACCATTATCTTCATAGAACGGGAAGAGAAAGGCCTAAATCGACATGACTTGTTATGGTTGATACTTGATATGAATTAGAAGTGCCGAACAAAGATTTATGCAGTTGATTATGAATTTATGGAGAATGAGACTTCAATATAAGTTGTGCATTTCTTTTGAGCTCATTCACGAACGAACTTAACTTAATCACACACAGGAAATTGGAGAAAATTTCCCCCTTTTCACTTGCCATTACATGTCTAGATTTAAACATAGTTGGTAGACAAAGTCGAAATCCATGTCTAGATCACGAACGAAGGGGGTAATTCGGAAGCTAAATAGAAGCTGGTGGCTAAATTGCAACTTGTTAACGTCACATTTTCTAAACTTGTAAACCAAATTTAGGATTAGTAATTTTTTACTTCAGACAAACTCGAAATAAATCCACAA
>CAIGRK010187454.1:0-11154 GCA_903798315.1 Fraxinus greggii | reverse complement strand
TGGGTAAAGTCTAAAATCAAGACCAAAAATGGTGTAGACGATGTGCTAGATAAAAATGTTGGAGCATCTTGTGCTTACGTAAGGGAAGAAATGCTATTATTGCTTAGGGTTGCATTGCTTTGCACTAGCTGGAATCCGGCTGACCGACCATCCATGAGGGATGTTGTATCGATGTTGCAAGAGGCCAAGCCCAAGAGGAAATCACCTGGAGGTGGCGCTGATGGTGTTGGTGATACTGTAATTGATGTCGAGAGTGTCCTCGAGGTACAAAAGCCAATATAGTGAAAGATTAACGTATTTGAGTTTCGTGGCCTTGGTTTTTTTTTTTTTGTTTTTCGAGAAAATTTAAATTGTGGGGGTTAGTATAGAAGAAGTGACTTTCCTTTCATATTGTTATTAATTTGAGGATTGGATGTGTTCTCTATGGCTCTTTGCACTAATGTATTTAACTTGCATTCATTTGTGTTTGCAAATTTCATTAGTAATCAAGCATGATATTTAATTTGCCCAAGTTAACTGAATTGATGTTCACAACCATTCATGCATGTATGATGTATTGATTTATTTAGCATTCAAAATTTTGCCAAAAAATCCCAAAAAATTATAATAAGATAAATGTTCTATTTATAACAATTTAAGATTTAAAATAAGAAAAATCAATATGGTATCAAAATATTAAATACTAATTAAAATCCCAATGTCAGCTATACATAAAAATGTTAGGCATGTCGGTATTTTATAAAAATGACTTCCGCTTGCATGCAATAGCCAATCGTAGACAAAATAAATAGCCTATCAAGTATGTGTAACGGTTCATGTATGTCGACACTATACAGTTCATCTCTTAAATAACACTCACATTTCTATAGGGTTTCTTTGTAAATTTTGCGAGTTCGATATTACTACCAACACTGTAGAAGTTTGTATTGAATAATCAACAAATTAAAACTTGTTTGGTAATTGAAACGTGTAAAATTCAAATTACTCATTTATTTTAGATGAAAAAATCGAAATCAAATTATCCCCTCGTTATATTTTCTTTTGTCTGCTGGTTTTCTTATCTTAGTTTGTCCTTTATTTCTTACTTTTTGGTGATGGTTCATGTTTTTATTGTTGGGTTAACCATGATGTTTTGTCATGTTGGTTTTAAGTTAGTTGTGTTGGGTGACGAAATGAGCGCCCATGTACCATGTGATGCGTGGTGTCTTTTGAGGTTCATCTTCTAGTTTTTTCTTTGACTAAGTCAATGTGGTGATTTAATCTTAAGCGATAATAAATTATTGTTGTTTAACATAGCGTCCTAAATACTTCATGAGTCGAAAATTAAGTGGGCTTATAATTTAGCTCGATTTTCCCGTACGCTCAACATGTCAAAGTTTTGGAGGTCGATATAACCAATGAACGACTTTTGCAGATATTTTATTTAAATAATGACACATATAGGCCATGGGAGTTGACATTCAACTCTAACACAATCTCTTATGAAATAATGTTATTTGTCATCACTGATAAAGTTAAATTAAATGCACTGACATAGAACCTATGTTATTATTTTTTTTTCTGTTGATGTAGAAACCCGCCACGAAGCCCGACTACCCCGAAGTGGCGGATGGCCGACCACTGTAAGTGCGCACTAGGTAAACCCCGCTTCATGTGCAGTAGTACGCAAATTACACAGGAGAGGTAAACCGCATTAAGCAAACCCGATGTGACGGGCTCGACCGATGAAGTGTTGACAGGAGATTCGAACTCGTGACATTTGGTTTCCGTGTTCACCTGCTCCACCAACTCGATCACCCCCGAAAGGGTTAACATATGACCTATGTTATGGACGTATCATTTAATGACATCTAAAATAGTGGTTATTAATAGTGATGACAAATAACATTACTATCTAGTTTGAGCCTTTGTTGAGCTAAATGAACATTCGCACTTTGGCTCACTTTTAAGCAAGTTTGATCACGGCCAATCCCATTCTTTTTTACGTGTTTCGCCGCGACTTGCCACTATTTTAGTTTATTGACGGGCACTATTGCGCGTGAAGGGCTCTAATCCTTTTAGCTTTCATCTTGTATTTTGGACCCACTAAGATTTTTTTTTTCCATTAGTCCAACGGTGACTAATGACTTTGATTTTGTGACAATTTCTGATTCGGGAAGATTTTAGTATTTCTGTATTTCACAGAATATGCACGCGCACGCTATAGGTTGATGAAAAGAGTGATATTTACAGTCATCGGTGATGTTGATGGAAATTTTGATAGAAAAACAATCGATCGGGCAGAGTTTGGTGATGGAATACCCGGTCTAAAATTACGACAAGAAATGGGGTAGACGGTGTGCTAGATAAAAATGTTGGAGCAGCTTTGTGACGTCTATGCTATGGAAGAAATGCTATTATAGCTTAAGGTTGCATTGCTTTGCATTAGCCGAGATTCGGCCGATTGACCATCCATGAGGGATGTTGTGTCGATGTTTCAAGAGGCTAGTAGCTATATTCTATAATCGTAATTTTGAAGTACCATTTGAGCCTTGGAAGTTGGAAATGACAACTTGCTCTGATCAATTTGATTTTACAATTTAAGTTCTACAACACCAATATTAAAGTTTGAGGCCGGAATGTTGAAATATGAAAATACTATAAGATAATGTTCTCGATAATATTTTTCCAATTGTATGTGAATATTTTCCTTAATAATTGATTGTGTGATGATAAAACAATCCTTTCCTTTTGAGTTATTTGTAACCCCGTAAATTGGAGCTTTCTATTTTATAGTAGTTTGACAAATTTGTTACATGCAATTTATAATTTTAACGATGTATGGTTTTTCGATTTTGCTTCATTTTCTTCATACTAGGTTTAGCATCTGGTATATCGCTTCCAGACCTCACTTATGTGTTTTTGTCTATTGAATATAGAAAAATGAACCGAAGAAAGAACGAATCTTCACATTTCCTTCTCTAAAAACGTTTTTGCAAAGCAACAAGGGCACACTTAGCACGTCACACGGGGCACTAAAATGTAATGAACAAGATTTTACCTTCATTTTCTACCTTAAAACTTGAGTGTCGCTTGATCTCTTAGAAGTAGTTTGTGATTCTATTTGCTTCTTGATTTTTACTTTATTCTGCGATAAAATTATATTAATTTTGAAATAGTTTAAGTTGAATCGACACTTGATTGCTAATCAAATCTCATCGTCCCATAGATGTCGGATGGTCTTGTAAGGGCTTGTTGTTGAATTAACAAGAAATTCTCCTTTCATTATCTTCTCTTCCTCCATCTTCTCAATTTCAAGTAAATCATAGTCATCCAATTTGAGATCAAGGGCTCCCATGTTCTCCTTCAACCTATCTTCATTGAAGCTCTTCACTATTACACTAGCTCCTTTGGACAATCCCCAATTTAGAGCAACCTTAAAGTTCAAGAAAACAATGTTAGAGTTGGTTGAAGTGATTTTGATTCTCATATATTGAATTTCATCATGGCACGTGCGCACACACTTGTTCGTGCTCAAATTTCACCCAACTTCAATTGAATTGTTTTGCTGTTTCTTAAATTCGACAGTCAACGTTGTCTATTACATGCATTTCAGATTTCTAATTTCAAGATTTACGTGAGAAATAACATTGGTAAACCCGAGCTGTGTGTGCCTATGGAGTTGTTTAAAAATCGATTTAAAAGATAAGAAATGAACTGATCCCTTTTCCAATGGACATGTCTAAGAGAACCATAAAAATGGAATGTTTTCTCTTTTCAAGGATTTCTTTTCGAATTAAGATGTGGAAGCGTTCATCTCAATAAGGAATAGTCAAACAACTTGTTTGACCCAAAGTTCCATGATAATTTTTTTAGTCAAACGACTCGTGCAATTATATATTACATAGATTCATACACACGTCTAACACAAGCTCGAATCAAAGGTAGAAATGGAAATATAGATATACTTGAGCCATTAGCTTTGATGGCTTACCTGTGCTGGAGTGGATCTATGTTTAAGAGCAATTGATTGTATAATTGGGTTGTTCACAACAGCAGTTGAGCCCCATGCGTTTCCAGGTCCCCCAAGTGGTGAATATGCACTAACATGAATTCTGTGATCACCACAAAAATCCCTTAGCTTTGTTTGCCTCCACATTGGATGCATTTCCACCTGCAGTACAATTTTATTTCTGTTATTTATTTATTATCCTTTGTATTAGTGAGGGGAGGTGGGTTAATGAGAGACTAGAGATGTCAACAGCAGGCCGCCCTCGGCCGGGTGTTATTTTTAATGGAAGTAAAAAGAATCGCGACTCGCCTCACAAGTTTGAGTTGGCCCACATATTTTGACACCACTATGATATTTATGAATTATATTGTTACGCTACTTCGCGTACCATTAAAATTAAAGAGAGAAATTACCTGATTGACAGCAGGTGGAACGGAGGCAAAATCCAAGAGGGTTTCAATCTTTGTGGAAGAGAAATTGCTGACACCAATAGACCTACACAAGCCCATTTCCAGGCATTTCTCCATCCCAAACCACGTCTTTTCCATGTCCAGTACTTTCTCAAAATCTTCTTCTTTAGGCACTGGACAACAGACCCATGGCTTCAATTTTACTGGCCAATGCACCAAATACATATCCACATATTCCATCCCAAGCTTCCTGCATGTATCAGAATTATCAGGTTAGACTTGACTTTTTCATCAAAGGCTTGATATCGAGCAATTTTCACAAATGTGACACTGAGACTTGAAAATGGGATCTTTTTTTTATTTTTTCTAATATCATGTTGAATCACCGAATTTAAAAATTTAAATGGTTAGAGAACGGACAGTTCTTTTTATTTAAATTTTGTTTGAAAATACTCACTGCAGAGATTGCTTGAGTGCAGAAACAGGATCATTGTGATCACTTCCCCACAGTTTAGATGTAACAAAAATGTCTTCTCTTTCAACAACTCCATCAATAATTGCTTCCCTTAATGCATTCCCCAAGGCTGGCTCAGATCCATATATTTTCGCAGTGTCGAAATGCCTATACCCTATCTGTTCATACATACATACAACAACATCAGACTTATACAGTCTATATCTATGCAAAAATACACCACTAAAAAATCGTAAGAAAACGCATGTTAATGCTATATAAACAATGCTCGTGTGACATGTTTGGTAAGGTAAGTTGGACAAGACGAAGAGAAAGAAGCTAAAATCAAATTTAACTCTGTCTAGTATAGCGTACCAAACACGCCTGAGCAAATGGCATAACATATTGAGTATGCAAGGTTCATACCTTGAGAGCCATATGTACAGCATTCTCAGTAGTTTTTCTGTCATTTTCCAGAGAATAAGTACCCATACCAATTACAGGTATGGTTATGCCATTGTTCAATCTCACTTGATTGCTTCTCATTTCTGCACCCTCTCTCTCTCCCCCTCTCTTTTCTCTGTTTGTATACACAATGCATGAAACAAATCCAAAAGCTGGTTTATATAGTGTTACTCTTACATAAAAGTCAACAATAAACTAATCTAATAACCGATCCTTGCAACATTTTTCAGCAACAAAAATCCTTATAAATCAGATTACAATCTATAAACAAATCAATATAAAAAAAAATATAAACTGATGTTTACATATCAAGGTAGGGATCTTCAATGACTAGTTATTTTTAAAATGTTATTATTTATTTAATAAAAGAAAGAATCTATTCCAGGTATTCTTTTCTTAAAGTAGGAGGTACTCTTCTTAAATTTTCTTGTAAAGTATTTCAAACATGAATAAATTGAAAATAGAAAGTCAAATAACATTAATGTTTTCGAAAATTACAGTATTTCATTTACTACTATGTACCTAAGAAATATATTGATATTAATGGCAGAACTTGTTTGTAAAGGGTGTGTGTTGGCGTCGTGTGGAGGGCGGCCAATGGCGTAAGAGTCAAACCCAATATTTTGTTTGGGGTACAGCACGGACGTTGATCTGCCAATAATACAACAAATATATTGAGGAAAGTCAAACAGTTGACTGAAAGAAATGATCTAAGGGTCGGTTTGGCATTGACTTTTAAAAAGGTAAAATGATTTTTTGAGATCTGAAAGCTGCATTGAATCCATTTGGTTAATTTTATGAAAGTGTTTCTTCTAATTAGAAGAATTTTTAAAGGAAGGTGATCCAACGTGACTTATCGATAAACACATCCGAAAATGAAATCTTTTTTAGAAATTAATTTCCAAACAAAAACTAAGGTAGTTTCTTGGGGAAACTTCTCTACAAGAAACCAAAATTTATGCCAAACGAACTTTAATGAAATCGAAAGGATGTTCTTGTATGTAATATACAGAATGTATATATTTTGGAGTCACGTTTGATTAGATGAATTGTTTGAATAGATGAATCGTAATATGTTGAAAATAGCAGAAAATAAAAATAAGAATGTGTAGATGATAATGTTATATACATGGCTATGATTAAGATGAAAAAATATGTTATGAAATTTGTTAATTGACACGTTAAGTTTACCATTTAAAATATTTGAATAATAAGATCTAAATCACTTAAGAATTATAAAAAGAAATAACGATTATTCCAAACTCTCTCTCCTCTCTCAAACAAGAACAACACAGAGGGAGATGAATTTAGAGGTGGGCTGATCGTTGGAAGATCAAAAGAAAATTTCCTTCAGTTAGTCAAGCTCTAGAGACTAACAATTAAATATATTGTTTTGACATGAAATGAAAGTCAAATAGTTGACTTTCATTTTGTAAGAAACAAAGTTGAAAGGTTCTCCTAGTAATTTATCGCTCCCGCGATGACATCAAAACTTCACGTAAAATTGCGCGCTCTTAGAACAAAATCAAATGTCTCATAATCTAAATTGTTAGTACAATTTAATATTTCTTAACAAGCACGTTTTTAAAGGTGTTCAGTAAATAGTAAGACGAAGTGGATCATTACTCAAATCGATGTGACGATCTATTTGATCAAATTAATTGTACGATTTAAAATATTTAAATCAATTAAAATTCTTAACGAAATAACGATTATCCCCAACTCTCTCCTCTTCTCCCTCTCTAACATGCACAACACTAATGGAGATGTATTTAAAGGTGGACTAATCACTGGAAGATTAATGAATTATTATTTTTTTTCAATTATTTATACGTCAAGCTCTAGAGACTAATGAACATTCTAATATATTGTTTGACATGAAAGGAAAGTCAAATANTTTAAAGGTGGACTAATCACTGGAAGATTAATGAATTATTATTTTTTTTTTCAATTATTTATAGGTCAAGCTCTAGAGACTAATGAACATTCTAATATATTGTTCGACATGAAAGGAAAGTCAAATAGTTGACTTTCATTTTGTAAGAAACAAAGTCGAAAGGTTCTCCTAGTAATTTATCGTTCCCTCGATGGCATCAAAGTTTCACGTAAAATTACACGCTCTTAGAACAAAATCAAATGTCTCATAATCTAAATTGTTAGTGTAGTTTAATACTTCTTTACAAGCACGTTTTCAAAGGCGTTCAGTAATTGATAAGTCGAAGTGGATTTTTACTCAAATCGATGTGACGATCTATTTGATCAAATTAACTGTACGATTTAAAATATTTAAACTACTTAAAATTCTTAACGGAATAACGATTATTCCAAACTCTCTCCTCTTCTCCCTCTCTAACAATACAAAGGGAGATGAATTTAAAGGTGGACTAATCACTAGAAAATTAATGAATCTTTTTTTTTTTTCAATTATTTATAGGTCAAGCTCTAGAGACTAATGAACATTCTAATATATTGTTTGACATGAAAGGATAGTCAAATGGTTGACTTTTATTTTGTAAGAAAAACTGAAAGGCTGTTCTTGTAACATGCAGACCACATTGTCAGTTTATTGGGGCCAAAACGGTTATGGTTCAATTATTAAGTTATATTCAAAAATATTTTTTATAATTTAATACTAAGCAAAAAATATGAGAGACAAAGTGCGATGAATTGGATCTTTCACATAGTTGATATGATGATCTTCTTCGTTAATTCAGCAACACCGTCCATAGTCTAGCCACTCAAAATTAAAAAAGAAATGTCACAAGGTAATGAATTAGACTCTTTGTGAGTACCAATATGAAAGCTCTTGTATTCTAACCTGTTGAGGCACATCCCGCGATTTACCTCTTTGCCACTTATATTTCATATTGATTATGACCAACAACTTAATACGATTGTTGTATATTAGAGGAGACAGGCCATATGATTTCAAATGAACCTGAACTTCGATTTTTTGTTTACAAAAAACCATTGAAACCGACCTCTTCAAAGTAATTAAAGAATTTACGACTCTATTTTTCTAATACTTGAGTATATAATTTTATTGATTCCCAATTCTACCAAGGGAGATGAATGCAGAAGTAGACGGTCTAATCATTGGAAGATTAGATGAAAATTTTCTTTAATTATTAATTAGTCACTTCACAATCCCTATTAACTAACCATATGAAGTTGGTCAACAATAAGTCATTTTTAAATCACATATTAAGTTGACTTTATTAGCAAAAATCAACAATTTGGTCAGTGAGTACCTTCTTCAAAAGCAAAGGCAGGGTGCACCATATATACATATATATTTTTTCAAGGGTTATGCTATGTGTACGTAATCCATAACATAATGGTATTCATAATAGATACATAGAGGCCCCCTATCGAGAGGCGCCTGGCCAGTAGACACCTCCCAATAAAAGGCCTCCATGTACCAATTATGGATACAATTATGAAAAATGTACTATCACAGGGGCCGATGCCAGAACAGATTTATCCCTCAACTTTTGGGCATTGGAAGGGTCAATTACCACCCCCTCCCCCACTCCCACAAACCATACCCCATTTTAATTATTTTTAAACTACGATAATAAGATGTAAGTCAACCCATAATGATCCATCTAATTACATTTACATAATTTAAGAGAGATGAATTAGTAGTTCAACAAAACAAATCAAATCAAGGGCTTGTTTGATAAAGATTTTCTCCCGATAAAAAATTTACACTTTCATTTTTTACTTCATGTGATTTATTGCCTTGCTCACAAAAAAAAATACCAATCCTCACATTGACTCGGAAAGTTAAAGGGTCAACTGTCGTCGAAGACATCTTCAAAAGATTAAATAAATAAAATATTTCTTTATTAAGAAATGAACATTAAAATCGATAAAAGTTAGCTCGACAAATTTTCAGGTGAATGTCAATTTTAAATTTATTTTGATACGTTTTAAGATTTACAGTTTTTAACATGTAAATGGATTGTCTTCGAACCAAGTTTTAATTTATTTATTTATTTTTTCTTTCCGATCAAACTATTTGTATGATCTGATTCTTGTAATATTAATGTAAGTGTTAATTCCGATCGCTTTCAATGTGTTATACGTGAAATAGTTTACTAAAATAATCTATTCTCTCTCTAATCTCCATTGTCCCTTCTCTCTCTAACACAAATAAATGTCAGGATATTACAAAATCGTGTCATGTGATTTAAGATTTTGGCACATTTATTCATTCTCAACCATATCCACCGCCTTCTTCATCTATATGATTTCGTTAGTATTAAATCACAATCTCAATCGATGTAATTTAAGAATTACGTTAATTAGATGCAGATGTCGATTTGATTTGGATTATCAATTGTTTCAATGATACTAATCTTGCCACTTGAATGTTAGCTAGTTAGATACTGTCGGGATTAATTAAAATTGTAAGATAAAAATATATTACAACGATCATCAATCACATAGGGTAAAAATCGTAGTTATGAGACCAGACTCGATCGTCAACTTGGAGCCCCTTTCAGCTGCAGTTAATCGGTTCGAGCTCGAGCCATCGGAGTGGGCCGTAATCCGGGCAATATACGGGCTGCCTGCGGAGAAGAGGTACTTCAAGAACGCCGTCAGCAAGCAAAATCTCTTCGTTACACACCAACTGCTGGCTACAAAAGGTACAATAGGCGGCTCGCCCCTTCTTCAGCAAACGGCTCCCTTTAGTGCAACACTTTTCCTAAGCCTTTCCTTTCCTCAACTGGAGCAGATTAGGCTTCACATACTCCTTCTTGCCGTGTTGACCTGTAAATGTTGACCCAAAAAATCGAACCAATGGTGTAGCCAACACATAAAAAGAGTTTAGTCTCCACGTAAATTGGAACTCAACGTGTTAGTGGATCGGCTTGCCAATTTAACAGATTCCTCCATAAGAAAGTTGTTTTCGGGTATTTAGCGAGCAATGATATGATTATCTGGACGATAAAAGCTGGTCGGTTTGGAGAGTAGAGAGAATGAAAGTTCCAATGTAAAAATTTGCACTAGCCTTTCATGGCACCAAGTATGGATTTTTATACTTGAGTAGGAGGAACGAGGTCCGTTGGATGTCAGGACGCGTGGCTTCATCAGATTGATTAGCCTTTCCCACTGCATATGTCAATTAATCAATCAGTCAGTCAAATGCTAAGGTCAAATCCTGGTTTGTACAAGTGGGATGTGATTGCTTACGCGCGTAGGGGCGGCGTTTGCAGTAAATTGTCTTGTCAGTCACTTCCCAAAAAGATTGGTTGAAGATTTCGCCATCGCCATAGCCTCGTCAGGGGACCCCAACACAGTGCGTCTGCCAAGGGTCGACAAATTTCTCCAAGGATCGCCTTACACGCCGTTCCCCTGCCCCAAATGAAGGGGTCGTCGCAATTAGGCCACTGGCTACGGGGCCCTTCTCCAGTCTTGTGTCACCTAGGGCCACTTGCTACGGGTCTCTCCCTAAATACAAGGGTCACCAGTAGTTAGGGCTACTGGCTACGAGGGCCCTTCTCCAATCTTGTGTCGCTGCGTGGGAGGCTGCTATTTAGATAAATAACATATTGGTTTAGCAATTCTTCACTTGTTCCTTTGTTAATGGACCAACATATGCCAATATGATAGGATCACTGTCCGATTCGTCGATTCCCGGGCCAAACCTGTCGGTCTATTCTGATTTAATAACTACGGTGAAAATTCATGCGCATCTTGTCTCCCCACCCTATAAAGTTTCAAAATATTAGGGATAGAAATGGGATGGGCAAGGAATTTTTGAAATGAGAGAAGTGGACTAAACATCCTCGATTTCAATCACATATAGTTATTTAATTTATTTT
>CAIGRK010187357.1:0-10620 GCA_903798315.1 Fraxinus greggii | reverse complement strand
CTCTGGAGCTACTGGCAAAGATTTCAGCCATGGAAATACCTCAATATTCCCACCACTTACTTCTACCCCAGCCATTAATAATCAATAAAAAAGTCAAAAAAACCAGAAATTAAACAAACACATAAACCTACAACTCTGTGTCAATCTCTGCATATGCATGTGATTATACTTGCAAGCATATTGTGAGATCTGGGGAGGGTTCATGAGGGAAGCATTGTGGGTGTACAGAAAGTAATAAACACTAAACAGATGCTGTTGAGATTCTCTATTTCTCTAATAATATTTCACTTTCTATTTTCTGGGTATTGTTTTTTTTGGCTTTTTTAGTAGGATATATTTTTATATTACCCTTCATCTGTTTCTTGGGTGGGGAAATGAACAGATAAAAAGGGGCAAATTGAAGGTAGTAAAATCAAGAGTGTAGGGTTCTACTAAAACATCCTACTGTGGGTTTATGACAGTGATTTGGATAAAATTACTGTTATGCCAATGGATTTGTTTTGGAATTTTCTATGTAATCCCATAGGAGGACGTTTGGCTAAGCCGTAAAACTGTAAAAGTGCAGTTGCTTCTAAATCTTTTATCCTTTTGATACTTTACTTCCTTTTATTTTTGTCAGAATAATTACGTTTCCAGAAATAAATATTTTTACTGTAAAAACAAGTAACATATTAGAACGTTCTTATAAGTTATAACCCAAAAAAGAATTTTTATTTTTCACTTATAAGTACTTTTTAAGCTTGGCCGAACAATGCTCTAGTCACCAGGGCAGGAATCAGACCAAAAATAATCAATGATAGATGGGGTAGAGGTTCTTGGAATGGGCGAATTTTTGGTATTTTTTCAGTTGGGGTCCTTGTATTTCTTTCAATTTATATAAAAGCCTAGATTGTGTTATGTTCTCACGATATTCTTTGTTTGTTGTTTGATTATTCATTTCGTTTTTGCCCTAGTTTTGTTGGTTGATCTTTTGTTTCTTTTGTATATTTATATTTCTCTGAGTTTACAGTTCAAGTCGTAATTTTGTATATTCACTTCATTATTTGTTTGTTGATTCCTAATCCAATTTGTTTCACGTGCATCATAATTTTGTTTGCTTGCCGCTTGTTTGTGTCCTATAATTTTTTTTTTTTTAATTTGGATAGAAATGAGTATTTTTGGGATTTTTGGCACTCGATGTCTTTGTATGTTTCTATGTAAAATTTGATTGTATTTTATGAATAATGTTACTTGTACGTAGAAATGGATGGACATGATTTGATTGGGCTCTAATTTTTAATTTTTTTTTTCTTGTAAGTAGTTTGATAGAAAAATTAAAAAAAAAATGCACGAACTAGGTTGAGAATCTACAGGCCAAGAGAGGCCGTCTAAACTAGCTCATCTCACAGGGCACCTTTTTCACTGATAGAAGAAGGAAGCTTGAATCGACCTACTCATTTGAAAACTAATATTTATCTTTGATATTTTCTTTTTGTACAAATTTTTTTTTTGAATAGATAGGGTTAATTTATTGAATTTTATTGCACTCGTTGTCCTTGTATTTCTTTGGTGGGTACTCTCGAGAATAAATTCAGGAGACGGGGTCGGACCATAGCTCAGAGGATTATAGCACGTGACTACGAACCATGTTGTCAAGGGTTCGAATCTCTCCTCACCCATAATCGGCCCAAAAGTGTAGTACCTTTCCCTCTGAAATTGGAATAAATTTGACAGTGAATCACGAAATCTTAGTGATTTTCTCTATCAATGAATGGAAGTTTGCTTTAAAATCGTCTGCCTTGTATTTTTGTGGTTATTTGATTTGTCTCAATCGTTCATTCGCCTAATATTCATTCCTAGTTGATTGATGGATTCATTTCAATTACACCCTAGTTTTGTTGGTTTTAATCTTAGCTTCCTTCTGCATCATTATGCATTTTTTGGTTGAGATTGAACACAACTAAACTTAACAAACAAGATTTTAAATTTTTTAAATTAAAAAAAAAAATTAACTAGTATTCAATCTACTTTACCAAACGTACCATTTAGGGTAATGGAAAAGGTTGATATCACCATTGAATGAGGTGAACATAGTACTCTTATTAAACTTACATGTGAAAGTTTTCTCTAGATAAAAGAAAAATCTTCAATTTTAAATTAAACAAGCAATTAAAAGGATTCTGAATCGAAACGAAGAAACCGATTTTGTCACTGTTATAGTCAGGGACCAAACATTAGACTGCATTCTTTCACCTTCATGGATTTATTCCTTTCGATCCAAAGATTCCACAAGATGACCAATTGAAGATGTCATGATTGTACCATTATAAGACAGTCTTGAAGAGATAGCATCTTCTACTCTAGTCTGTACCGAATTTTCATTATTTCCGTCATGCATTCTTTAGTTACAACGTTTTGTCGTTTACACAAACCCAGCTGAATGAGGGAACAACTCTTGAACTTTGATGTCAGAGTGAGGGATTAAATGATATTTGAGATACAATGGTTTGTCACAAAATCATGTCATACCAAAAGAATACCTTACGTTCACCGAATTTTTCTGCTTACTCTCTAACTTCCAGAAGCCTTTTCCATACACTTGAATCATGTTGTTTGAATATAATTGAAGAAAAATAATGTTATTTATCATTATAATGATGAGATATCGATAATATAATAATTTAGGTGGAATAATGGGATAAAACAGTTCTATCACATCCATCTCTCATGAAAAATGGATTGTCATATCCTATTATTCCAGCTAAATTGACATATCATCGACATTCCATCATTATAATAATAAATAACATTACTAATTGAATAAACGTGGCGGGTTGTGACAGTGCTTTCATGACTCTAGCTCTTGATCCCTTAATTTCCACCTTAGTTTTCAAGCAAAAATAATCGAAAGGTCACAAATACACATTTGCTATTGGATCGTTCCACCCCCTAAAAGGCCTGACCCAGATTTTTTATAGGAGACAGGACTGGAGAGGCCTTAAAATTAAAACCCGCTGGCAGGTGAAAAGCAAAAGTCAGCCCAGCTTAGCCCATTAATTATAGGGCCTATGACTATGGGGTCGGATAGGACCTTACTTTTAAAATAGGCCCTGATCCGAAAATTTATCACTGGGCCAGGCCCGTACATTTGCCAATTCGGGCCTGGCTTCTGAAGCTTCAGCTCCCTACTCAACTAATTGCCAACCACACTCGCAACACTAGTTTAAGCATAATTGTCTCCTACGCGAACAAAACAATAGGGTGAGCTGGCCCCAGTTCAGGGGTTCGGCCCCAATGCCCTGACTTTGAAGATCTGACTTTTAACTCGACTCATTGCCAACCCAACTCAGCTTACTGCCTTGAGCTTTATTCTCCTACGGAGTCAGGCCAATAGGAGGAGCTGGGCCCCTGGTCTGGCCGGACAGCTTTAAGCAGTGTATTAAGTCTCTTAAATATCAAGTTGAATACTCGGGCTGATTTGAGTGATTTCTGCAGCAACTTATATTGGAGAGTCGCAACAGCAACAACTTTTTCACCAATCAATCCTTCATTCGATGGAGCATGAAATGAAAGTCTAGTATACTCGGGTCTCCATACCTCTATTCCCAATGAAAGCACGGACTAACTCTTGCACACTCAACCCCCGACACAGCAACGGAAAGAAAATCAAAAGAACACGTTTGACCCAGCTTATACTTGAAAGTAATTGCTTTTTATTTTAAAAAATAAATAAATAATAATAAAGTTTGTAGAGGTAATGGGAACATAAACCCCCGTGCTATGTATTCTACTTGAACGGAAAGACAAAAAAGCATATCTGATACTATTGAAAAAAAAAAAACCAGTCCCCCACTTTATACATCACAATCTTCTTCAGACGACACGGAGAATAAAGTATAAAAAAGGTACATACCAGATGGGATTTAAACAAGTCTATCTACTTCCCGTGCATGAAGATACGTTATTTGGGATATTAGGCGACAACATACAGAGAGAGAACTTTATGTTTTTTCCTCAAGATGCATTCGCACTTATAGCATCTGAAGCAGGCGAACTAAATAACGATAAGAGCCAGCCCCTTTCTCTTGCATGCTGCACGTAAAATTTGAACTTATCCTTTGCATTCGGAATGTCAAGAGCCAGATCCTCAAGCCCATCCTTGATCCTACCGAAACCTTTGGTCATTTGATTGATAGTTATCAGCCCCTCACTGGAGCACTCCTGAAGCAAATCAAGCATCCTGTCGTTTTTCTTCTCCATCGCCATCACCAATGCTTTCTTCACCACCTCATGGTTGAAGAAAGGCAGACTGAGATCTCGAATACATTGGCAAGCTTCACTAACAACACCCCCACTTTCGTATTCTTCCAGAAGCTTTTGTATCTTATCCTTTGCATCCTCCACAGCCCAGCCAGTCCCGCCACCCCAACACCTCAGGATTCTCTCCCCAGCATGACGAGCTACTATCAATGATCGAGCCATATGCACAGTTTCACTCCCACTGCAATTTGGTGACAACCTATTGGCAATCACGTCCAAATTTAGCGGGGCAAGGACATCATCTATAACAGCCCTTGCCAGAAAATAAGCTAATTCGTTTGAAGCATCTAAAATGTCAAGTGCAGTATCCTCAGCAGATTCCAAAAGCATAACAAATCCATTGACCATGTCTTCAGTTGAGAAGATCTCGATATGAAGGGCAGCGAGTAAAACAGATGCCATCTCCTTTTCTCTGTTTTTCCTGTCCATGGCTAGAGTGACAAGTTTCTTAAGAAAAAAAGCATTATACTCGGGTGCCCCAAGATCTTCCAGGCTCTGAATCAGTTCAGGAATATCATCTGAGAGGAAATATTCATGAATAATCGTAACAACCTCTTCCTTGTAGCGCCTTAACTTTTCATCATTTTTGTCTGGCACCTCCTCATCCTTGCCTGGAGATTTTAGAAAAGATGCATCAAGCCATCCTTCGGAAATTGCCTGGGGAACAAGAGATTTGAACAAGGTTTTGGCAGAAGGAATATCAAGGGCAAGGTCATCAAGGCTCTCGGCTAACCTGACAAACCCCTTCATCATCTGACTTGAACTTATCAGACCCTCATCTGCTGCCTGCTTTAGTAGCTTCATGATGAGTGGTTCTGCAGTACGGGTCTCCATAGCTAGAACCAAAGCTCTCTTCACAACTTCATGATGGAAAAATGAAACGCCCAACTGCCTAACACACCTGCAGGCCTCAGAAGTATCTCCACTCTCGATATACTCACTCAAAAGATCTGCAATCTTCTTCTTTACTTCGTCAACAGTAAGATGCGTACTGCCACCCCAACGCCTCTCCACAAGTTCTGCATGATGTGGTGCCGAAAGATAGCTTTTCTCAGCAGTTTGCAATACCTCAAATCCCTTTGAAGCTTCAGGAATCATTTTTCTGGCCTTCGTAATGAAGGATGGTGGCAGAATATCATCAACCACTGCCCGAGCAATGAACAAAGCAAGGATATCAACAGCATCCAATATATCCACAGCCAGGTCATCGGCAGATTCAAGAAGCATAAAAAAACCCTGGCTTATCTGGGTCGAACTGATGACTTCAGCATAAAGAGCTGAGAGCAAAACTGAAGCCATTTCCTTCTCTTTGTCATGTCTGTCCATGGCCATAGAAACAAGCCGCTTAATGAAGTAAGGATGATACTCAGTCGATCCTAGTTCTTTGAGATCAGAAGCAGCAACTTCCACATCACTGGTGTTGAAGTATTCCTCAATAATGGCTACCACAGCTTTCTTGTATTCATCCAACGGATCAGAGACAATTGATCCAACAAGCTCATATGGCTCCTGTCAAGACGATTGTAAATAGAAGAACAAAGTGTGACCATATATAACAAAGTTAAACAAGCGAATGGCAATAAGTTTTCCTCCAGCAAATCTAAGCATTTGAATAGGAAAATCAAAATGGAAAACAATGAATGCAATTGGATGCACAATTCACCTCGCAACTGTCGTAGTTGGGATCATTCCGGTCAATACGAGATTCACCAGCAGTATCTAGTAGTTTTCCCCAGGTGCCCTTACCACCAGCGCCATCTGTCAGCATTATCAGATAAACAAAGCATCAAAAACCAAATACGTGGGGCTGAAACATCAAGTGTAAAACAATCAAAACTGAAACATAGAAATAGTAAGAGAGCATAATAATATCACAAGTGTTTCACAATCAGTCGAGAAATATGCAATAGAACAACAACATATTTTATATTTGATACCTAAACAAAAACGCTATAGTGCCATATGAAAAGCGAAACAGCATCGCATGTATCAGTCAAATGTGAATCATGTGAGACGCTGAATAAATACATGCATCCCAGTTACATTGCCAGACAATTGATTCAACTATGGAACTTCTAATAACCAATTACATGCAATAAATGTGATCGTGGCGATGGACTAAATCACAAGCAGACAGTAAACTGAGCCTAGATATTCATATAGTAAGGTTAAGTGCAGTTGACATCTCGAGCTGTATATGTTGGGTAGGTACTTTATCCACTAGCAGAAAGCTATTAAGTCCAATCTATAAAGTTCGTTTCAAGTGTTCCTGGTCCTAGCAGGGACATTGACTAAGGAGAATGACAATATCAAGCACTCCACATGTAAAGCACACTTCTTTTCCCCTGTTTCCACTTCCACTCACATTTTCTCCATAATGTAAAAAAGAAAAGCTCAGTGAATTATTTAGGAAATTTTCAAACCAGATGCTGACAGAAAATCATCAATGTGATGGACTTCATACTTCCAGAAGATATTCCTTTCCCAAAAAACTGAAAGCTAAGTCACAATGTGTACAAGAGAGAGAAGCAATCCCATAAGCAATGTAAATAAATTTCTGGCTAAACACACAGCGACAGCTACTTCCTTTATCTTGCTTTACAAGTCTTCTATTCAGTTTTAGTCTTTTGAAAAGAAAATATGTGTCATGCATGTGGTTCCTCTAAAGTACTGTAGTCAAAACCCCTTGCCAGAGGAGCTATTTAGATTTATCGCTACTATTGTAATGTGCTGATTCTTGCTTCCTTGCACTACATTGCCAGTTAACAAAAGCAATCCATAGTTCTGCACAATTATCAGCATCAACACAAGTGCAATATGAAGCGCAACGACATGCCACAAAATAACTCGAACCGGAAAAACCAAAAGATTTTATAATGTTTGTGATGATGGATGCACAAACAAGAATAACATTGGGAAAGGAAGAGGAAGAGAAAGGAGAAAGAAAAGAGAGAGAATTTAGGGAAAAATTGTAAAGTTTATTTCATATCAAATTGTGTCTTATCACAAAGCATAAGCCCCCTTTATACAGGTTTCAAAAAATTTATTCTAAGCAGGAAATATTTAATCAAATCCTAAAGAATCAAGTAAATCAACATAACAAAATCTTAGGAAATCTAGTAAATAAACAGCTTTCTCCAAATAAGAATCTAAACATGAAAATTAATCATATAATAATCTAATATGATTTTCATTAGTTTGCCACAATATACAAAATAAAGTCGCTAAGCAAAGTACGTTGTCTTATTAAGTGGACTTTAATTCATACTGCCATTCTCTGCTGCATTGTTCTTTTCAATCCCCACTTGAAACCATAACAAAATGTTTCACTATATCTCAGAAGTAATCAAATGAAGTAAAGAGGGTCCAAGTAGGAAAAATTCACTAAGAAGTAGGGCATACAACATTGGATCAATTCATTACAAAATATGTTTGTATCAGACCAAGATGAATGTATAAAGCCCAATGTCTAAAAAGGCTAATCGGGTATCGAAATATTTTACTTCTGCAAGGCAAATGCATGAAAATATAAAATGTTAAAACTAATTAACAAAATTAAAAGTTTAACTTGCAAACAAATATAAAATAGATTAATAATATAGATTACAATAAGTTCTCAAATTAACAATCATCTAAGAAAATTACAACATATCACAAGCACAAGCAACTAAGATGTTTCTTATATCATCAGTACTAGCGTTATCTTTAAAAAAAAATCATGAACACTATCCACCTCGTCAAGATGAGTTCCTTCTTAATTCTCCTTCGCCTTTTCCTTTCGTGTAGGCAGAAGAAGGAAATAAAGAACCCGTAAATCGTTTTAGGTTATTAAAAAATCTCAAAAGCTAAAGCAAGGAAAAGGCAAGACAAAGGGAAAAGTCGCTTTGAGGTGTAAAAATCAATAAATTAACGTGTAAGCCTCAGAAATGGCACTTAAGATGCGGGATTCGAAGCATTTTATGAATGAGGTGAGATTCAAGGTGTAAGCCTCAAATAGTTTTTTAAACAATTATTTAAGTCTGCTAACCTACAATTGACAGAAATTTTCAGAGAACGAGAAAGTCATTAATATCATTAACCTGTCAAAATTTCTTTCATATCAAACTTTTTTTTTCCATGTGAGACAATATTACAAACTTAGATCTGCAGTGTTTACATACCTAGGTATCCTTTCCAAACTAATTTGTGCCACGTATACAAGACAGGATCGAACATAGATATTTAATGGCCCATGAGACCATTTAGCTATTGATCAAGAACTACTGAGCAACTAACGTGTCATAAAAAATGAAAAACTGAATTTTACAAAATTTCCCTATATCAACACCTAAAAGTCGGCTATATTACGACCAGAACTCAGTACTGAGATGACATGCAATAAAAACTCACAATCTACAAAATATTCCAAAATGACACCTAAAAGTTGGCTTACACTGTGGCTAGGCTCATTACCCAATATGCACAATGCAAATAAATATTCTAAAAAGCTCCCTTAAAAGAAAGCATAAAAATTAGCTTAAACTATAAAAGAAATCAGTACTCAACTTCTGTAATTCGGTTAGCATGCTTGGATCAGTTTAAACGTAAGCAAAATCTAACTTTTTGGGAAATATCAGGCATGATATTGGCCAAAAAAGAATAAAAAGCCAGCACTTTGCTCGCTTAATCCAGAGCAAAAAAGTTCATAGTAAGTTTAACTGCATTCTTCAAACTTTCTGCTCTCCATTTGATTGAACATAAATTCAACCAGCGAGTCCACAACACACACCTCAAATGTATAAATATTAAGTTATTTTAAGATAGTCATTATTACTAGTCTAAATCACAGGTTAGCTCAAAATATTCAACAACAAAAATTTAATAGAAAAATACAACAAAAAAAACCAATAATTATTATCACCATTGTTCATTCAAAAAACCTTACCCTTCTTAACTCTGATAAGTTTCCCAGAGTGCGTGCGCCTCACATGCCTAACCGCAAGGCCACCAGCAGTGGCCGACTTCCCCCCTCCTGGTGCCTTGACGTGATGGTGTTCCGACAGCAGAAAAGAAGTCTGAGTAGGAGATTTTGGACCGGGAGATTTCGGGGATGTTGATAATGACAGTGACGACATCACCTCAGCATTCTGGGCCGCTGTTTTCAGCATCTCCCTCTGATCCTCCGTCAGAAACCCCTCGCTGCTCGCCATTTCCGCTCCCTAACCAAACCCTACCCCCAAAAATAACCAAGCAAATAATCACATATATTACAGTAATCCTAAAACTCGTTTACATGTTTATATTACTTCAATTTTCATTTATTTATGGATTACCTGTGTGGATTGTAAAATTTTCCTCTGTTCTTGGCTCGGATCTCGAGCCAAGAGAGGATAGAGAGAGTGGAGAAGCAATCGAGAATCCGATCTTCGAAAACACACAGCACGCACTTGAGTGTGTGTCTTCCGATTGAATTACTGTGTACAATAAATTAATATCTATCTGTAAGTATAGGTTCTTCTCAGATAGAAACTGTAGAATGAGAGACAAAGAGGACGAAATGGAGGCTACGGTTACATGTACACGTCATCTCTTCTCGATGATATACACGTGGCTTAAGCTTAAAAGGAGTCGGTCCGGCTTTCCTCTAGTACTGCTGACTCCAATTTGTACTTAAGTCGCACTTACTACTGCGATTTCAGGCGAAAAAATATCGTTGTGGAGGTTTGCGGGAAGGGGAAACCATGTGCAGGAGGTCTGCGGGGGGTCGGTTAGGGTTTTAGATATTCAATGAAGTTACAAAAATGACCCCGGTGCTTGTAAATTAAATTTGAAAGATTGCATGTTTAGTCCCCCAACTTAAAAATCAAATATTTGGGTTCCCAGCTTTTGGCATGTTCCGACATCCTTCATATTTTTAATAGAAATCATTAGCTTTAACGTTAATAAATGCTGGGATAAAAATATGACAAAAATTGGGGAATAAAAATAGATAAAACTTTCCTTTTAAGTTTAATGTGTTGTTTTAATTTTATCCATATATTTTTCTATCGAACCGTAAAAAAAAATTTTTAAAAATAAACATAAATGGTTGTTGTGGAATAAATAAAAATTATTTTATGTCGAAGAAAGCAATGTTTAAAAGTATGGTTATTTATGTATTGTCATATTAATTAAACCCATGTTTGTCTATCATTAATTCAAAAAATTATTTTCTACAGTAAAATTCTCCACCACACATTCACCCAATAAAATATTCTACACACAAATCAATAAAATTACTTTACTTTTCAATCATACATTCTTCAAAAATACTATTCATTACTCTATTTTTCTCCTAATAAT
>CAIGRK010187337.1:0-14008 GCA_903798315.1 Fraxinus greggii | reverse complement strand
GCCATAGTAATAATTCATTTGATGATAACTGAACAATATAAAGTAACAAAATGAAGTTAAAATCTTGGCTTGTACGTGTAATGTGTTCAATTCTACGTCTTAAACAAGGCATGGACTTATATATGATACGTAGTACTCGATATAAGTAAATATAAATAATACGATGGACAAAATGTTAAGCTTTTTCAATTGGCAATTATATATCTAATCCACCCATCGTTAGAGCAATTCATTATTAGTTCCACCATTCTCTCTATTTTCTATGTTAGGTGGAGTTCAATTTTAAATTAAATAAAAATTAAAAAGGTTTTACACTTGGCATAGTACCATTGGTGCGTGGATGGCACGCATGTCCACCATTCTTAATGTTATTTAATTAAGAATAATCATGAGAGGATAGAACCCTAGATCTTAAAAGTATTCATCTTCAATTGATTTCATAATTAAGGCTTGGCTTAGAATATTATTTATCTCTACAAAATAATGAATAGTAACACGCACACAATTTGCAATGATATACTCAATTCATGCATATTGCCACGAGACCTAAATCGAAAAGTGAAATTTGGATGTCAATCGAGTGGATTTTCCACGATAATTAGGAGTATTCGACCAGATATACTTTATCTATACATAATATTGCAAAAGCTAATGAGTAGAGTTTGGTAAAATTGAAGGTCGACTTTCTCTCTCTACAAATTTGTCTAAAAAATTTCTCACCCTAACTCTTCGACTCATGGAGGTTAGAGGCACGACCCACCACCAAAAATACCTTCGATATGGTATTTTTTTTACTATTACCCAATGTCAAGAATAAACTTAACAAAAGCATTTGAATGGCAATCAAGATGATTTGATACCGACATTAGTGCATAGTTTGATTGTTTACCAAATTGTTTGTCTAAAGCAACAATGTATTTTACCTCTTCAACAAATTTTTCAATAGAAATATACTTTATGTAAACTTACAAAATTTAGGGTTTAAAAATTGCGGAAGTTTTCATCCTATCAACACGATGGCTATTGCAACTTCTATTCACGCATCATTTCACATCACCTATGGATCATAGGCTCTATAATTAAGTAACAACATGACAATTTAGTTATCAAACGACAAGATCACAAAATACATCACTAATTTTAACCAGTTTTTAAATGAAAGCTTATCACCTCAATTAGTTAGAGGCATGCTCTTAGAGCATTATACAACTAGCTGGTCCAACATGATCGCAAGCGAAGACAAACAATTGTGTAGATTGGAGGGTGAAATGAACCAACCCACATATTCTTATCAGAACGATAGAAGAAAGAAAGAGAATGGCGACTCCTTTCGTCCACATGACATCATTGGAGAACAATGTTGATGACCAACCAAAACACCATCCTCGAAGTTGATTTAAAGCCTAATCTTCTCATCAAACTCGTCTCATCGTATTAACATTATCCAATTAAACAAAACACTTGAAATGCATATAAATAATCATTATAATGTCAACAATAAGCCCGATGAAATAATGCATTAATCTAGTTCGATCTAGCAAACTACTCGTAAAATCTCCGAAAATCTACTTTTAATTGGAGACATTGGGAATGCAATGATGCTCTATGTCAGTTGTGAGTTAGAAACACCTAACCAAAAAGGGTTCATGAGGTGCCAAAAGGTTAACCACCTCCAAATTGACCGTTCAATCCGATAGGCTACCTAATCCCATTCCCATACATGTTTAGTGAAGATTTTTTCAAGTAGGGGAGGGATATAATACATTTTATAGTATGTCTATTATTTTTTTTTCCTTCAAAATTTTCATGTAATATAAGAAAATTTCGAAAATGTTGCATGGTAGTTGTCACTCGTCATCTCTCTTTCTCTCGAGATTCTTCGTAGTATATATGCAATAGTTAGCCATGTTTTGTGAAAATCAAAATCAAAATTTGAATCAAGTCAAAGTCAACAATAAATTTTAACTACATATTTTATCGAATCCACAATTTTTCAACTATAAATTTCATTAACTTATATTAAAATCTACTTAAAATTTAATTTTAAGCGTCACCAAAAAAAGGACCTAATTTTTTAGTGTGCTTAAACTAGCTTTCAAGTACACGTGCTCACTACTTTTTTGGCTCAAAATATTAAATTGTGGATATAATTTTATTTATTTTTTGAAAAAAAACTTTTAAACACACTAATCATAAAAAAGTTCGTCACCTTGCCTAAGACGACAAAGGCTGCAACGACATGAGAAGTTGAGATAACATAGGCAGTTGCATTTCCGTAAATTACAGCACATAGAAGGCGGAATCGGAATAGTAGCCACCCGAAAAATAGGGCCCGCCAAAACGGGTTTCATCTCCCACTCGCATATATTCACGCGCCATTGAATGAATCGATAATTGCGCTGGTCAGGCTGTAAAGGGGAGCTAATGAAGGCGAGTGGGGACAGCGCGTGGTGTGCCTTTTTACTATTGAACCACGACCTTTTAACGGAATTACCATAATGAGTTTTCGAGTATTTTGACAAGCTGTTGTTGGAATGACAACATATTTATGGGCACTTCAATAAGGACTATTGACACTCTTAGTTGACAATATTATCCTTCTCCATCACCGCATATACTACCATAAAACTCGAATATAATAATTGCTTATTTGAGAGAATTTTAATGAGATTATAAATTATAAGTGAATAATAATAGTGAATGTTTGATTAAGACAGTAAATTAAGAGCTTATAATTTTTCCCAAATATGCACTTATTTTTTATTTATTATAGAAAGATCACAATCTTCTGTTTCGAATTATTATATAACAGTTGATGCATCCAAGTTTCATCTATCTGAACGAGTTGATTATGAATAATAAATTTTGTTTTTAGGTAAGCAAAAATGTGATTCACCATTTTTCATGTTTTATCTCGTGTACAAATTAAGGTGTAAAAAGTTGTCAACGTGTGAATCTCTGAAATAATCCGACACTTGAAAACTTCATGCATGATCAACAATGATTGAAGTGAGTTGTGCGTGAATTAACTCAATTTGTAGGTTAGGCATGAGGACCCTTTAGCTCACACATATCAGCTAATTTGAGATTTAATTTTTTTTTCGAAAGGAAAATTATAAAAATGAGTTGTCTCTAATGAGAGAGCTAAATATGCAAAGTAAAAAAATCAATCTTAATACTTCGTTATTTATTTAATTAAATCGTTATTTTTCGTATGGACTTATTAATTATAACACAATTGGTACTTCGATATTTTAGCTATTTCTTGCTCATGGTTGTATCCCACCATGCAAAAGCTGAAAGTAAGTTAAAATTTTCTTTAAGAGTTCTTAAATTGTGTATGCTAGTTATGGAAAATAGTATTTAATTCTCCAACCTTGCATTTTTAGTAACACTTAAGATTTTGAGGGTTGTTTTATCCTGACTTTCACTAGATAATGAAAAAGAAAATTGGAGTATTGCCAATAGTTCTTTTATTGGGTGTCAATAGACACACGTAGAGAGAGAAAAAAGATAAATGGATGAAAGATGATGGAGAAAATAGAGAGGGAGCACCAGAAGGGAGGCCAGGAAGAAGCTTTTGCTTTTCAAAAAGCACACATACACTTCTCTTTATATATATCTATCTTTCTCTATCTAGTCTAAATTCTTTGAAGAACATGTACCGTTTCTAACTGTAATATTCTCTGCATTGTCTTGAATTATTCTGTAAGTAGCGTTTCTTCTTCATTTGGGATTCTTCTTCTTTTTTTATAAAATTTATCTGGGATGTCTACCATTTTTTTTCTCTGAATTTTTACGAATTCAGAATGTTTAGTTTTGCTGTTGCTTTAGTTATGGGAATGGGATCTTCTTTTCTTGTTTGTGCTGGAGGCACCCTTCATAAATTTACATTTAAGGTGCTGTCTGGATATTAATAGAAACAGTAAAGCTTAGGTCATTTTTTCTGTTTATATTTCAATGAAATTAGTATAATGCATGTTTAAGATTGGCAATTACTAGTATAATTCTCTCTAAATTAGATTTCTTGATTACGTATTCTGGGTTTTGAAAAGGTTTCTCCTTTTGTTTGATTATTAAAGTTAAAGAGTATTTTTTTCTGTTCTTAAATGTTAAATTCCTTTGTCAGACTGAGAAAAATCATCTTCTGGAATTTTTTTCATTTTCTTTTGAGGTTTTGTAGGTAAAGAGTCATACTCTTGTACATTATTAATCTGTTAGCCTTTTTCTTCTTCTTTCAGTTCTTCAATCTTTTTCTTCTTCAAGTACACTCGAGCTCTCAAAATTACATTTGTGGATTCCGATGTATTCTAATTGTTTCTTTTTCTTGGGGTATCAAAAATTGTGTAATTCAGTTGATAGATGTGATGAGTAATTTATTATGGATCTTAGCATTGACTAATTTATTACCATTTTGAAGTGATTATGGATTCGATGTTGAATGCATTGTTGATTTTTCTGAGAAAATGTTTTGTTTGCTTTTATGAAAACAGAACATAAAACTGGACAATGACGAGGGTAAGTCCAGAGTTTGGGGATCAGGAGCAAGTAGTTCTTCCAGTGTCGACCGATGTGAGCTTTGCGACTAATAAATTTCCGAAATATAAGTTAGGACCTGATAATGAGATCTTAGATGAGGTCAAAGAGGATTTTAAGGGTCCATTCCTGAAGGATGTGGTCATTGAAGAAATGAGCCAGCTAACAGAGCAGCATAAACGACTTTCTGTTCGGGACCTGGCTAGCAAATTTGACAAGAATTTATCTGCTGCTGCAAAATTGTCTGAAGAGGTCTTAATGAAGCTCTATATTTGAATTTATATTGCCATTCAAGCTCTAAAATCACATATGCAGAAATCGAAGTCTGTAGTGGCTAATCTATTATGCACTGACATGGATACGTTTGTCAAACATGATACATGTCGGATAAGTCCAAACACAATTTTTAAAAAAAGTACTAACACGACACGTTAATTAAATTTTAAAATTATTCATTTATATAGTATAAATTTANCAAATTTGACAAGAATTTATCTGCTGCTGCAAAATTGTCTGAAGAGGTCTTAATGAAGCTCTATATTTGAATTTATATTGCCATTCAAGCTCTAAAATCACATATGCAGAAATCGAAGTCTGTAGTGGCTAATCTATTATGCACTGACATGGATACGTTTGTCAAACATGATACATGTCGGATAAATCCAAACACAATTTTTAAAAAAAGTACTAACACGACACGTTAATTAAATTTTAAAATTATTCATTTATATAGTATAAATTTAGTTTTATACTTGTTATTAATTTTTCTGATTGAAAGTTTTAAATATAAGTATCTATTTAATATTTAATAATAAATTAGAATTATAAATATATAATATTGCTGATAAAGAAAAAATGATCACGGTAGAGTGTCAATATTCGACAAGCCTCGAGTACGGACACATTACCTTAAATGAAATGTCCTTGCAACATAGTAACTAATTGTCAGTGTTTATATACTCATCGAATAAGATAGTTGCTAACAAAATAGGTTTACTTCTCAAGAACTGGGATTCTATTTCTCCTATTGATTCATTTTTCTCCTATCAATTCATTTTTCTTTGGAATGACACAATGAGTTGTTAAAGTTTTTCTGGATTTTAGGCTAAGCTGAGGGAGGTGCCTTCGTTAGAGGGACATGTTCTTCTTAAGAAGCTCAGGGATGCATTGGAATGCTTGAAAGGACGATTGGCGGGGCAAAACAAAGAAGATGTGGAAAAAGCTATTTCTATGGTTAGTATCTTGTGATAAAAACTAGAGTTTTTTAAGTGATTTTGTTATGTTCCTTACTGCCCTTTGTTCATGATGTGCCCAATTCCAAAATCAGTTGCTACGTCGAACATGTTTTTCGCTTACGTATTATATTGTCTGTATTAATTTGGAAAACCCAAGAATAAATTACATTTTAACTTATTCCATCTATTCGAATTAAAGAATAATTTAGCAATTTGTTTTACCTTTTTAGACATCCTTTGGCTCTTTGCAACCTTTGCCAAGCAAAGTTGCATTACAATTTTACTTAGTGTTTGGATTTGTTCGGTTCTGCAGGTCGAAGCTTTAGCAGTGAAATTGACTCAAAAAGAAGGAGAGCTAATTCAAGAGAAGTTTGAAGTGAAAAAGCTGGCGAACTTTCTCAAGCAGGTAATGCAGATTTATCACTCTCTTCAGTTTCCTTTCATTCTCTGCATGGACACTCACACACATTTGTAAATTCTTTTCCCCATGCTGCATCTGTACCCAGATCATTTGGAGATGTAGCCTGGTGGTGGTAAAAGTTGTGCAGGATCTACTTATTGATACTATTAAGAATTTATTGTAGTTTTCAAACTGAAGAAGGCTAAAGTTTATTTGAACTATATGAAGTTACTTCGGTTGCATACCTCGTATTCAATCCTTTTTAACTGTTCCCATTTCTGTGTTAATGCTGATGGTAACTTCTCTACATCTGACTCTTGCCCTCCCGTGTATATAACTTTTCGATTATTATCTATTTTCTCAGATTACACTTACCATATAATTTTCTCTGTGGATTACCTAGTACACGAGGTGTCACTTTACTACGATCACGCTCGTCATATGCTTTTTTCCCCTTTGCTTCTCCTCCTTTTCCTTGTGGTTTCTCAGTGTTTTTCCAGAAAACTGAATCTACTTTCCTTTTACAGGCTTCCGAAGATGCTAAAAAATTGGTTAACCAAGAAAAGTCTTTTGCTTGTGCTGAAATTGAGAGTGCTAGAGCAGTTGTACAAAGGATTGGTGAGGCCCTTGACGAACAAGAAAGAACTTCTCAAACTTCAGGGAAGCAGGTTGCAATTTGCTTTGTATCTTTATTTTCCTTAACATACTTTAAATATCTTATGTGTGTGCGCACATACACACTCACGCTCATACCTGCACACTATTCGAGCGGATTTTTTGCAGTAGAGCATCTTGTACATAATCAACGCTGAAGGATATTTTTCTTCCTAGATAGGGTGTCAACATAAATTTTATTCTTTTGTTGCTCAACATCCATAGGTTCAAAGTAGGAGTGCTATATTACTCCTACGTAATGCTGAAGTTAGACTGAATTTCTTGTGCTGTTAGGAAATGGAAGAGCTGAATGAGGAGGTTCAAGAGGCCAGAAGAATTAAATTACTGCATCACCCCCGGAAGGTGCGCCCTAGTTTGTGTTTCTATGTCTACATCTGCATTTAGGTTCATTTGGTTATATATTTGTGCAAGCTCATTATTATCACCAGTAATTCAAGGTTTTTGAGCTTTTTTTAATTGTTGTTCTCTATTTCAAAACTCATTTACTCGTGTATAATTTATAGCAGGACCATACTAACCTATGATTTTACGATAAAATTTATCCAATTCCATGGACATTATACTAATTGGATGCTGGTAGTCCCAAATTCAAACAGATTTAAAGTTTGTACACCAAGAACATTTGCCCCTCTAATGAAATTACTGCTTCAGACATAGTACCTTGAGTCCTCCAAAGGGATCATTTTCAGCTGGCTTACGAACTATAAACTGATATGTTACTTAAAGTTCCTCAGATTTCTTTATGTTTTCCGCTTTGAATATTTTCAATTCTAAACATATTTTTCTCTGCAAAAATTCCAGTCTGCATTTCAGACCTTGTCTTGACCCTTTTTTCCCCCTATTCAAGTATTTATCTCTTTTGTTAGGAGAAGTTTCTTTGCTTTTGCAGGTGATGGACATGGAACATGAACTTCGAGAACTAAGAATTCAAATTAGAGAAAAGTGTAAAATATCAATTGACATTCGAAAAGAGGTTTGCTATTTCACTCTTCTTTACCTTCTTTTGCAAGTTGAATTAATTACTTGTGTAATATATATAGGCTTCGTAAAATGAGACAGAGTGGAAAGGATTTCAGAAAAGAAAGTACATCCTAACATTTTCAAACAAGAACTTGATATATAGATCATTAATTTCGTCTATTTCAGTTCAGACTTCTTTTACAGAAAGCTGTAGTTTAAATGAAGTCCTCTCCCTTTTTAAATGAAGTGATCTGCTCCATGAGTTTCTCTTTTCTTGCAAGACTTATTTCCTTGTCATTTACAGTTGGCAATGAGCAAGAGAGAGGAAAACAAATCACAATTTTATGAGCTAAGCGGCTCTGAAAGATTAGGTTCAATTTTACGAATTCAACCCTCCTCGGATGAAGGAACAGACCTTTCAAAATGTTCGATTCAATGGTATCGTCTGTCTTCTGAATGCAGCCGAAGGGAAGCTATTTTAGGTATCATTTTCCTTCTGTATAAGTTAATATCGCACACTTTTCTGCATTTAGAAAGGAAATGTGATTGGTTCCTACTTCATCATTTTTTCTAGATTATTTGCATCTTTATCTCATGAAGTCTATAATCTTCTTTACCAGGTGCAAACAAATTCATTTATGCTCCAGAGCCAATAGATGTTGGACGAGTTTTGCAAGCTGATATCATCTCAAATGGCCAAAAGGAATCAGTCACTACTAATGGTCCTATAGATAAAGGTTGGTAACTATCTAGTAAAATATATCTTGAGATCACAAAAAAATTAATGACTTCTTCCTTGTGCAACATTTCTCATTTGTAGCCATTGTTAATATCATGATACGAGGTTCCATTATAACTCTTATGCTTCTTTATAAATATTTTTCATGCTGACAAAAAAACTAACAAGTCTTACTAAGTTGTTTCTTTATTTCATACAGCTGCTGAATTAGGGAGCTACGTGGAGGCACTTTCCCGAAAATCGAACTATGAATTCAGTGTACGTGATCTTGTTTCTTGCTAGTGCTCTCATTATGACCACTTCAATCGCCAATGACTTATCCTTATCCTTATAAACTTTGAAAATCATACTCCCAAAATTTGCAAAATCTGGTGAAGTTTTTGCCATCTCCGTCAGAGTTATCACTCGTGGACTGTTGAAAATAAATGTTAGAAAAGGTTTATCTTATTGTAATTGTAATACATTTTGCTCTGCAGGTAGTTATCTCCCAGATGAATGGACGGAATTATTCATCGCATTCAGCGCACTTATTTCAAGTTGGGAAAACAAGGATGAAGCTTAGTAGAGGATGGATCACCAAGGCTAGAGAATCTTATTCCAAATCTATGCAGGTATTCCTTGTGGCATCTTTCTTATTCCAATTCTCGATGAGTACTATGACCGAAAGAAACGTGAGACGACAGACACTTTTTTTGTTCCCACATAACGTGTTATTTGAGTTTTACTCATTCCACATTCTACATACAATGGTTCTTGTTGAACCACTCGTCTATAAGCGCTTTAGGTGTTGGCAAGGGGCATAACAGATTTATTTAAAGAAAAAATTGTCTCTTCACATACCCCATCATGTGCTACATTACTGATTTCATCAAAGGCTTGATACGTGCACAGTTTTAATAAATGGATGGCGACTTGATGGATCTCTCATCATTGCTGCTGGTCTTATAGTCTGAATATGTTTACAAAGACTTGTAATAGGATTATATCCTTTTTCCATACCATGAAATAGAGATCTTAGACATAGAACAATGATTTATTCTTTTTAGGTTGTAAGCTTGCAATACCAAAGTCGATCAAAATAGTATCGCTTGCTCTCTTATGGGAATTTCGCTGCCATTGATAAACAGATTGATAACTTCACTCCGTAATCATCATCGACACGTTATTATAGAATTTATCCAATGAAGATGTCTATAACTTACCCTTCACGTGGTTATAAGTGAAAAACGGATTCTCCAATTGCCCATCACCACTTCGGATCTTCCAAACAACTAATATTCTGAGACGCCTTTTAAGAATAACATAACTAACAACGTTATACCGTCTCAGTTCTGTGGATTTAGAGGAGGTGGCAACTCTGCAGCCAAGTCCTTATTTTGGCAAGCAAGAAAAGGACAATCTTTTGTGCTAGTTTTTGAATCTGAGCGAGAACGAAATGGCGCCCTTATTCTTGCAAGGAAGTACGCCCTCGACTGCAATGTAAGTAGCCTTTATTTTTCCTATCGTTAACCACTGTTAAGATATCTAAGCCCTTTTTAGCTTCAGACGTTCACTATTTTCACATCAAATATAATTTTATTCTCATTAAACATCATGTTTTTCGATCTTATAACGTAAACTTGTTAATGGCAGGTCTTGCTTGCTGGACCAGACGACGACGCTTTACTGTAAACTATGCCGACTTGTGAGTTTCGTACTAATGTGAGAATATAACGAGGTTTTCAAGTGTGATTTTTTTCATTTTTTGTTTGGTGTTTGGAGATCTAATCGAACTTCCACTGATGATTCATATGTGTTCTAGGCATGGTTTTTGTTTTGCCAAATCATAAGTGGTTACAATTTTCTTCTGATCATTTGATGGTTCTTTGCTGCTGACTTGCATTTTGTATTCCTTTTTGTGTGTTAATGAAAATGTCTATTGGTAAAAGGCAATTTTTTGCAAGGTAGAGTTGCCATCCAGTTGTAAATGTCACAAAATTTCCCGCACTTTTGGGATATCATCAGCAATGAGGAGTATGTACGACTCGTTTAGATAATGAATTGGCACAAAAAGGAAAAAAGAAAAGAAAGCAAGAAAACTAATTTTCAAGTTGGTCTAGTACATAAGGGTGTACACCCGAGCAACCTCCCTCCATGTGAGGGGTGTAAACCTGGGTGTATACCCCGGGGCGTACGAATATCATTTTCCAACTAGAAAATCTATGTCTTTTTTCAATAGATTTTTCCCGGGCATTGACCCAGAAAAGAGCAATGGTCGGGGGTCAAAATGTTCAATCGATGTCGAATCGGGATCAAACCGGAGGTAATAAATAAATATTTATGAACATTTAAATTTTATTTTCACACCAATATATATAATTAAATTTTTACATCATCAATTCAAAATAAATACAAATATGTCAAATGTATGTTTTTTGATATAAATTTTAGTAGTTTTTAATTTGTTAGATCACTTAAAAACTCATCTTGATTTTACTAAATAATTTGTAAGATTAAAAAAAATGTTTAGCAATATATAGAAATTGAGTAATTTAATTTTGTAGTCATGCACAATGTGGCCATAAATAATATTGAAAAAGTGCGTTTTATTGAAGTTTGTCAATTCCACATTGAAAGTGTATTGAACGTGTGTTTTATTGATTTTTGTCAATCCCACATCGAACGTTAATCAATTATGAAACTCGAGAAATGATTATAAAAGAGCTCCATAGGTAGAAAAGTCGTTAAATGGGTTTCCATCTCTAAGGTAACCTTTTTATTATATATTAATTTTATTTTTTTTTTAAGTTTTAGAAATTGGTCCAAAAATTGTGACCGGTTCCGGTTTAATTGACCGGTTTTTCGATTATTTGACTGGTTATTAATTAATTGGTTATTTTAATATAATCAAACTGAATTTTGATTCCAATTCTCAAATTTGAAACTCTAAAAATGGCTTTGCTAACAATTTTCACCAGGTGGAGGAAAAGATATAAAGCATGCTTAGATGTTTTGTAGCTTAAGAATAAGCTCCATTTTGTGGCCAAATTTGTGTCAATTGAATACGATAACGTGATCGAGAGTTTAAAAGACAAATAAGATACTAAGTGCAAGTTATTTTTACAGCAAAAAAATGTGGACCCACAAATTCAAAAAAAAAAAAAAGTGTACTTATTTCATGGTCGCACAACTTTTCAACCACACATTTCAAAAACTTCTATTACAATCTACTAAAAATCTAATTTTAATCTCCACAAACACCCTCTTGCTAAACATGTACATACTAGTAAAAAGTAAATTCGTTGGGTTCGAATCTCTTTTGGGCAATGGTGAAATTTAGCCCCTGTGTGTCATTCTTTATCAAAAAAAATTGTTTGCTACAGTATCATTTCTTCCCCATACATTCACACAATAAAATATTCTACACACAAATTAATAAAATTTTCTTACTTCTTAACCTCACATTCTCCAAAAAATACNTTTTAATCTCCACAAACACCCTCTTGCTAAACATGTACATACTAGTAAAAAGTAAATTCGTTGGGTTCGAATCTCTTTTGGGCAATGGTGAAATTTAGCCCCTGTGTGTCATTCTTTATCAAAAAAAATTGTTTGCTACAGTATCATTTCTTCACCACACATTCACACAATAAAATATTTTACACACAAATCAATAAAATTCCTTTCCTTTTAACCACACATTCTCCAAAAAATATTATTCCATAACTCATTATTCCCAAATAAATTCTACCAAACAGGCCCTTAAGAATTGAAAATCACTAAAAATATTAGGAAATGATAAAGAAGCAAGTCTAATGAAGAAAGAAAAATTCTTGGTGTACATAATGGGTGTACATAGGGGTGTCCATACCCCTCACATGGGGTGGGGTCCACATACACATCCCATGAAGAAATTACATGGGGATCATGTATTCCACGTGTCATTGACTTATTGGGCTCTCTTGCAAGTTCACAACAATAACTATGGAGACGTTCGTATGTTATCGAAGCATTAAAATATAGACCTTTTAAGGCCGAAAAGCGAAAAACTTAATCAACACCGTTGCATCTCCCACTGATCCAACGGCTATAATTTCAAAAAAATAAGACCGTTGGCTCTGCAGCGCCTGTTGTGCAGCTTCAAATAGGCGTCTATTCTCACTCTTCCAGACTTCCCTGAGCGATCGACACTCAGAGAGAGAGAAAGAGAGGGCCAGAAGAGGAAGATTAAGAATTATTGAGGTTTCTTCCTCGCAATGGATTCAAGACAGATTGTTCAACAACAAAACAGAGGTATGACGATGTTTGATGTTTTTCGCTTTTCAAGGATTTTGATGTAATAAGACCTTAATGTCTACTTCTTCAATTATTCGATGACTATTTTTAAGGCTCCGATATTGCGATAAAGGGTTGAATCCATTTCTTGGGATTTCTTGATTATTTTGATTTTTTTTTCGTGGATTTTGGTATAATAAGATATTACTGTCCGCTTCTTCTATTATTCACTGAAGATTTTATGAATACTGATATTTCAATGAAGGGATGAACTTGATTATTTTGATTTTTTCGTTGATTTTAATAAATTAAGAGTATAAGACATTACTTTCTACTTCTTCTGTTATTCAATAAAGAAGTTAAGATTAGAAGAAGGATTGAATTCCTTCTTAGGATTTCTTTATTATTTTGATTTTGATACAATAAGAAATTAATGTCTACTTCTTCTGTTGTTCCATGAAGATGTTAAGATTACTGATATTTCGATGAAGATTCAAATGCAGTTCTTGGAATCTTTTGATTATTTTGATGTTTTTTTATGTAGATTTTGATATAATAAGACATTTCTATTATTTATGAAGCTGTTAAGATTGCTGATATTTCGATGAAGTGTTGAATGCAGTTTTTGGCATTTCTTGAATAAATTTAAAATGTTATGATTTAGTAATTTCCTTGATTAAATTTTGATTTTAGTTTCAGGTTATGAACGTATTTTTCAGTTTTTAGTGTTGATGTCTTGTTATTTTGAAATTTCATAATTATTAGTCTTCTTCATGAGATCCTCTTAGAAATTTTACGCATCAATGGGGTTTCTTCATTGGTTATTACTTCTAATTATATGAAATTTGAAGTTTTGGAATGATTCTAATCATTTTTTTAAACAAGTCTAATCTTGTTCTTGATTCCTGATGAGAGGGTTTCGTTTGGCTTGGAATTTACAGAGGCAGCAGCAGTCCCTGGGGGTGTCAAGAAGCAGAAGAACATGGAAGCAGAGAGGAAAAATCGACGAGCACTTGGCGACATTGGGAATAAGGTTAATATTGATGGCAAGCCAATACCTCAAATCTGTCGCCCCGTTACAAGGTTCAAAACTCTCTCTTTCATTTCATTTGAATCGTAGTTAAAAAAAAGTTATATTGTATTGTGCTATTTCAGGAGTTTTTGTGCACAATTGCTGGCAAATGCACAGGCTGCAGCAGCTGAGAACAA
>CAIGRK010187288.1:0-12830 GCA_903798315.1 Fraxinus greggii | reverse complement strand
TATGCAAGCAAAGTGCCCGGGTTTTTATTTCAGTACGGATTTAGATGAAGAGTCACGATTAAGGAATATTTTCTGGGCTGATAATAGGAGTAGACAAGCATATAAGGAGTTTGGCGATGTTGTAACATTTGACACGACGTACCTAACTAATAAGTATGACATGCCGTTTGCACCTTTTGTTGGAGTTAATCATCACGGGCAATCAATACTACTCGGTTGTGGTTTGGTGTTGAATGAAACAATCGAAACATTTGTGTGGCTTTTCAGGACTTGGCATCTGTGTATGTGTGGACAGGCTCCCCAGGGAATTATTACGGACCAGGACAAGGCTATGGAAAATGCGATTCAGATCGTGTTTCCAAGCACTAGATATAAGTGGTGTTTGTGGTACATATTAAAAAAGTGGCCAGAAAAGTTCGGATACCATGTGGACAAGAGTGCGATTTTTTCTAATATACACGAATTGGTGTACATTTCTCAAAGTGTTGAAGAATTCGAGGAAGGTTAGGGAGCGATGATCGATACATTTCACTTGAGAGATAACGATTAGTTGTCAGCATGTACGCGAACAGAAGCCGTTAGGTACATTGTTATTTAAAAAAACAATTTCCCCTTGTTCTTAGTCTCCCTTTCAACCTCGAAGTACTTCACGAAGCCGTGTTTACACCAAGGGCAATGTCGTTTGTTCGGGCAATCCGCAAAAAAATGCCCTTTCTCTCTATAGATATAGCAGATTCCAGCATTCTTTCTTGTCATTCTAACACACATAACATTTCAAATCATAATGAGCAAATAGAATTTCGAAACCTGCTAACTTCGAAATGAAGATGAAATTAAAATACAAATTTGGTTTTCAACCAACATATTAGTAATCAATACACATATTTATTCAAATCATAATGAGCAAATAGAATTTCGAAACCTACTAACTTCGGAGGAGATTTTAGCCTCAGCTTCAACAACCCAAACAAGCCACCTTCGACCGAACGTAGAGACGCTTGATATGGTTTACGCTCGTCTTCCACAGTTTTCAGATTTCGGAAGTACCCTTTCCATCACCTTCTACCGTTAGCAATTTTTGGGGGATTTCGGGTTCTCAAAATTTGGGAGATTTTCGGTGATATGGGTTATTAGATTTCTTGGGTATTGTTTCCATCGCCATTGACGGATCTGAAGAATTGTGGGACTGATATGGGTTCTCAATTTTGACGGAAATTTCTTCCAGGGTTTCAATGGGTTTCTCGCACTTCACAGAGATTTGGGGAAGGGGAAGTGATTAAGGGTTACTTGATTTGGGGCTTTTTTAATTTTGGGCCGGGTCAACGTTTTGGGCCGGGTTGCCACGTCACCGTGTAACCCACCGTGTAAAGAACCGAGTACGCGTAGCGGGATTGAACATTTTTTGGATAAATAGTGCCAGACTTGTCTTTTGGAATTTTATTTATATTTTCTCCTGACTATGATATTTAAAAGCTACAAACAATGCTATGAAGGATAGGAAAAGATACCTGCACGGTATTTAAAGGAACATTGCCAGAAGAAACTGCTGCAACTACATTTATTACAAGAGCTGCAACATTAACAGTGAGCTGAAACTGGATAAATTTCTGAATATTTGCATATACAGAACGCCCCCAGCGGACAACCTATGCAAAGTAAATGGAACTGTGTCAAGCAAAAGAAGAAATTACATATATAACTTGGCAAAAAAAGCTGAATTATCGCACGAGTGTTTATCACTATGTGCAAAACCCTTGACAATGTTTCCTGTGTAGTAAATTTGTGTTCCATTTAAGATTAGATAATATAAGTAAGAAGAGAGATCTATTCTAACTCTTAAAGAATCCAATGGAAATTTACCTAGATGATGAAATAAATTCTCCAACACTAACCTTTACTACTGAAGAAAAATTGTCATCTAAAATAATGATGTCTGAGCTTTCTTTAGCAACTTCAGTTCCTTGTATTCCCATGGCAAGACCAATATCAGCCTGCATATATAGAATCAAAAATTGTATGAAATTACAAATATACATGGCATTGCCATAAATATCACAGATATATATTGCTGAGTCGTGACATTAGTATAAGATGAAACGAATTGGTTCCACTCAATGCCTGACATATTTTTGAGGTGAAACGATGGAGCATACAGCAAACCACTACTAGTAGAGTATTGGGAAAAATCATTTTCTCTATAATAGAAGAAACCAAATAGCATTTGGGCAAATTGACGGGTGCTATTATCTAATGAAATGATCAAAATAATCAGATATCATCGTATAAAATAGCTGAACGGGTAAAATACTTGTGTTCCATGGTCGTTTTGTTCTTTGATCTTAAGACTATGATATCGAAATATCTACATGGGATATACTTCTTTCTTAAAGACGCAGGAATCTAACTTCTTTCTTAAAGATGCAGGAATCTAAAATTTACTAGGGATAGTACTTTGGGATTTTTAGATGCAGTTGTCAACATTGTACTAGTGCCCCATACAACTAACATGGGTCATCAAGAAGTGTGTATGTATGATAAATATGGTAAGGATATCAACCTCGTGCAATGCTGGAGCATCATTGGTTCCATCTCCAGTTACAGCAACAACTTCCCCTAGTTTACGCAGTGTTTGCACAAGCAAAAGCTTGTCGCTAGGAGATGACCTTCCCATAACCTGTACATAATCAAAGCATACTCATTACTCGTTATTTAGTCAGCAATAAGAGAAGATATAAAAGGTATTCATATATATCTCGTTTCATCAACACCATACCGATATCTTTTTTACAACTTGCTCTCTCTCTTTGTCAGGCAACTCACGAAATTTCTTCCCTTCTATAATACTGTACTCAACATTTTCTTCATCTGAAGAAAGTATTCCACATTCCACAGCAATTGCTTTGGCTGTTTGAAGATTATCTCCAGTTACCATGCGCACCTGATGGTTGACTTATGTAGGTTAACATGATATCATCTCATTTCTTTTTCTTTAATTGAGAAAATGACACAAAATATCTTATCATCATTCTAATGACATTCATAATAGGAAGGCTAGTATATTTCTGATTCTTGTACTTTTACAGCCATACCCTTTACAATAACGTATAAAATAGCTGCATCTCATATTTTTCTAAATACTTCTTCCAAGCACGTGCATCGAAACCAAATTTTGGAGTATGTTTGGACAAACTTAAAAAATTGTAAAAATTACATTTAAGAAATTGACTTTAAAGTGCCACAAAGGCCAAATGGGATGGGGTGCATATGCAAATCAACTGGCTGTGTTAACAGTTGTTCTTGCATGTTAACAAAGGTTTGGATCTTATGGCAGCTACCAACTTACACAATTTCCAGTATAGATATAATTTGGATATTAGCAAAGAATACCTTAACGCCAGCATCCGAACATAGTTTCACTGCTTCTTTGACACCTGGACGGCAAGGATCCTGTGAAATGGTTTGTGTTGAACCAAAAAAAAAAACATATAATAAAAGAAAACGAATTTGTAATGAATAAAAATCTAAATTATTTTCTAGTTTGCCTTAAAAAAAAATTGTACATTGCAACAACATTTACAAACGGACACATAAAAGTTACATGGTGCCTTGAAAATAAGAATTCATATCTCTTCAGAGTTCGCACCTTTATACCAACAATTGCAAGCAAAACAAGATCATCTTCAGGTAAAGTCCATTGTTCTAGCTGTTCATCATCGGCCGGAACCTCGTCTGTTTCATATGTTCTGTAAGCAATGGCAACGCACCTCAAGCTTTTTGCAGCCATAGTTTCAATAGCATCTTTGAAAAAAACCTGCAATACCAAGTATAATTACCATCCAAAGTCTGGATAAACTACTTTATCCGCAAATTGTAATGAGTTTTCTCTTATTTTCATACTAAAGAAAAAAGATTATTGAAGAAAATAGCAGACCTTCAGCTCCATTCGTCTTTGTTTTATGCTTTTGGAACTTGTGCTTTGTGGCAACTTAAATTTTATTTCCTTGTCTTGCTTTTATTTTTTTCCGGTTTCAAGTAAAGATCCGAGTTTCCTAAAACTAAAAGTTTGTATCTTGTGCTAACCTTCTTATCCTCATCAATAGACTGCAAGCTACCATCTGCATCCATAAAATGTGAACATGAGGCTAAAATTACTTCGGCTGCTCCCTTCCAGTGTAGATGAACTTGAGAGTCAGTCTGCCAGAAAGATGTGCTAAAAATTAATTTCACCCTCAAGTAGAGGGATGCAAAAATACGGTCCATGGAATGTTTCGTAAAGTGACATCTTACATAGTACGAAAGTTTAAGTTCTTCAAAACATGAGTTTCTCTTGAAAGATCAAGAAACATTGTTCAATAGATTATTTTGTGACATCAAATTGATTTTTAAAGAACACACACATTAATCAGACTAAAGATCAATACAAATATTGATCACACTTTCCAAAGTTCTTCGTTAGTGGGACAAGCAGGAAAGCAGAACAAATCAGGTACCCGTCCTCGTAATGCAACACCCGCTCGTTTCTTTGTGGAATTAAAAGGAGAAACGTGGAGAATAATAGATTCTGATCTCACGGCATCAAACTTCATCCCCAACTGCATAACAAAATTGAAATCATGTAGATAATCTGTTTCAATAAAAATGAAACTTGAATTCAGATTTGCTAGTAAATGGCACCAGAATTACCTTGACACCCCAATGAAGAATAGCTTTTTCAGTGGGAGATCCAGAAACATCTATTCCTGCACCATCCTATAAACAAACGAAAAGACACAATGAACATGCAATATGAATAACGGGTAAATTTTATATTGAAGTCAAAAAGAGGCAACAGGCAAGCAGCCATCAGCAGCTCTAAAAGGAACATGATGCTAAACAATCAAAATGAAATTACGCTGAAAGTACAACTCTGAGATCATGACCAAGAGTTGGAAATGTTTGCACATAAATGTGAAGTGGAAATGAACATCCGACACCAATTATCTATTACATGTCTGAGGGATAGATCATCAGGTGTCTCGCACTCTACTAACCATAACCACTACTAGTATCATTCCCCTTCACAAAATTCCAATGATGTAAAAGACTCTTCGACAACTTGTATTGGATTAACTTTATCCCCTTGCAGCCAGGGGCGAAAGCTAGAAGACATGCACAAGGGAGAAAAAACTAGTACCTTAGACGGAAATACACTGCCCGCAGTATTCTGAGCTATCCCCTCGTCTAGAAAAGAGGAAACTGCTGCATTCAGCTGTGTGCCATCTTCAGAAGGATCAATCTGCTTACTCCCAATATAGGCCTCAACTACTGTCATCTGTATCAAGGTATAGTTTTCCAAGATTAGTTATCCTTAAGTAAGAATAAAAAATAAAATAAATACATGAATAAAAGTTTATCTCTGTTCACCATGTCCAACATGCACCTCTATATTTTTATTCTTAACAAACTAAAGAGCCTAAAAGTACTGAATGATGACCTGATTCAGGGTTAAAGTTCCAGTCTTATCGCTACAAATGGTTGTCGCGGATCCCATAGTTTCACAAGCTGAAAGCCTACGCACCTGAAGACCAATAGCAGTTAACAATATCACTGAGAAAAGCAAAATATGTGGAAAGTGCGTGTATGGATATAGTTTCGTAACATATAGATAGAAAATTTGACGAATACAACAATTTTTGTACATACCAAAGCCTTGTCAGCCATCATTTTCTTCATAGAGTACGCTAGGCTGTTGTTATTTCAAAGACAAAATGACAATCAATGAACACTGAAGTGGACATGAAAAAGAAGGCAATAGTTGACCGAGAACAAGCAAATTTTATGATACTTACGTCAAGGTTACAGCCAGAGGAAGGCCTTCTGGGACTGCGACAACCACAATTGTGACCTATATAACACTGCTGTAAGTAAGCAGAAAAGACATTATTGATTATTTCAATAATACAGAATGCTAGAACTCACTGCAGCTGTTATAATTTTTATGGCTCCATCAACAGTTTGACCAAGGCTAGTCTTCCCACGTACAAACTGAACAGATCCGTCAGCATTTTTTGAATTCCCGGTGAAAAACCTGAGAAGATTTAATCTCTTGGTAACTAAGAATGTGAACCATGTAAGAAGCCAAAACCAAAATTGTTGAACTTACCTGGTCAAGAGAACGATGAGCACAGAAAGAGCCACAGTCAGTCCAACTATGCCAATGAAAGTGGCAACCCCATTCAGGCGTACCTACATTACGTCATCTGAAGCTATAAATATCTATGATCCATTTTAAGTAACTACTGATGATAAGAAGCGTCATTTCTTGATAATTACCTGCAAAGGTGTTTCTTCCCCTGTATCTTCTGAAATACTAGCCATCAACAATCCCCATTCAGTATTAATTCCCACACCAGTTACCTAACAAGAATAGATACCTAATTAAGCCCCCAAAACCATAGTCAGCACAATTTCATAATAAATTACAAATGAGGAAAATAGGGATATGTTGGACCCTCAGCCAAAAAGTATATGCAAATTATGAGCAACAAACTAAGCCTTATTCCCCTTAAATTTGGTAGTGTGAATCTTTTTTGCTGCTCCGAGTGGTTCGTTGCTATATCTTCTTAAAGATCCAAAGCAAGTAGTTTATTAGCACCTAATATAAGCCATGTTAGTTTTGATCTATCTACCCCTCCTTTAACCTGTTATATTGGCATGGTGTCATTTTTATAATTTTATGAAGGGGAGGTTCAATAGGTTCATGCAAGACATGTCCGGGCTACCTAACTTGCCTTTCCCTTAGTATGCTCAATTGATATCACCTCTACTTCTTGACATAAATTCTCATTTTTCTATCTTATCCATTCTAGTACGATTCTATATCCATCTTCAAATCCTCATTTTCGCTACATTTTTTTTATGAACATCTTGTCATTTATGATTTATCAGCTCAATGCTGAGTGCAATAAAACATAGCAGGTTTATTAACTGTTATACAGAATTGGCCTTTTACCTTATAGAAATCTTCATCTGACACATGTCCATCTCATCCAACTTGTTCTCATCCACTGTGTTTCATCCTCTTATATTTCTCCCACCTTGTTAAAATTTGACATAAATACTTAAAACGATCACTCTTGGGGACATCATGATTCTTTGTAGAGAGTCCATTATTATTGTTACTTTTAGTATTACTAAATTGGTATTGCTTCTATTATGTCTTAATTTTACCTTCACAAAAAAACATTTAAATTTCAAGGTACTTCTTCAAAGTTCTAACGTACAATTAACGCTCTTTTAGTCTCATAAAACAAAAGATAGGGACTTAAGGTGGAACCTTAATGCAAACTTATAGTAGTGTCACTACATCTCATGCTCGTGACTGCTCCATAACATGTCCATAATTGCCATATGTTTTCACTCTAGAACCCTCCAAAACATTTTTCTTGGCAGCCTATCATAGGCTTTTCCTAAATCAAAACCATATGCAAATCTATTTTTTTCTCTATACTTCTCTATCGATCTCCTAAGTAGATCAATGGCTTCAACAGTAAATCCTTGGCATAATTGAACTGATTTCCTGAGATCTTTGAATAGAACCTTAATCTGTGTTCAATCATCATCTCCCATAATTTCATAGTATGGCTACTACCTCTGTAAATCATGAAGTCTCTAATCTCTCCCAGAAAACCATCACTAATGTAGTGATTAAAAGAACGAAAAAAGGCTTACGATAATATACACCCAAAAGGAAAAGTATATTCCAGCATATAGTGTGGTACTGTGGTTCAATTACAGAAATCTGGAGGGCAAAAGCTTGTATCTTACCAGCATGGTTCCAGCACCATCCGCTACTTTGCAACCTGACATCAAAAATGGTGATTTCTGGTCTTTGTGAACCTACAAAATGATGGCACACTTGAGAAAAATAATATCAACAATCTAAAATATTCTGCTCAAGAAGGTCTAACCAGCTTACAATCTTGCTTTCCCCTGTCATGCTAGATTCATCAATGGCAAGAGAATGACCGTTTATCAAGATTCCATCTGCAGGAACCTAGATAAGATACACAGAGAGATTCTTTTAAGTAATGCACTGTCCAAGAAATTAAACACGACTTAATCAAATGGTGCATCACCTGATCACCTATCTTGAGAGGTACGACATCACCGACAACAATGTCATATATTGAAATCTTATCCCTTCTACCACCTCTTATAACCTGCAGGTGCTTTGTTAAAAATAATTTTTGATTGTATTACTTCTTAGCTTGTATTACCTCCACTTGTACATTTCGCTTTTCCTCATTCAGATTTTGAAACTGGAGGGACTGCTTGTAATCACTAGTTGCTGACCAAAAAGTTACAAAACAATGTAAAACACAATTGTGAAATAAACTATCTGCATACGTGATTCAAATATTCTTTCTTAAGCACCGAGAACAAAAGAATTAATTAATGAATACGAGTAAAAATGCAAACTCGGTAACACAAGATAATAGTGCCCCTGCAACCCCAAAGAAAGGGGGGGGAGTCACTGGCCGCTAAAAATAGTCTGCCCCACTGAGCTTAGTTCATGGCTCCGCCAATAAGAAAAGGGATGGCACCTTTAATATTATATATTACATAATTTTTAATTATCTGAATCAATTCATTAGCAGTTAGACTCGTTCAGTAAATGCAAGAACTGAATGTCTTACTTGACAGTATTCTCATAATGGATACATTAAATCTTAATGTAGAAGAGATGCAATATTTATAACAGAGATCAAGAACTCTCCATTCATTAAAATTAATATTTAATGTAGTTTGCTAACTTCATATATTGATATATGTAACTCTAGAAACAAAGAAACACGTCATAAGTTGTAGCCAAAACTGAAGAACAACAAAGAAAACATAAAATAAAAATATGTCAATCTGCTGAAACTAAAAGCTGTTATCTATATACCAAAGTCAAGAAAGAGGAACATATAGCCAAATAGAAACAGCCGGTGTCGTTCCCACTTTGTCTTGAAAGGAAAAAATTGATTTAAAAAATATCACCCCAAGCCTCCAGTTCCAATATTTCCTGACTCCTCCCCAAAGGAAGGGGAGAAAGTTGAAAGAATTGCTCCGTGATGTGCTCCAGGAAGCACTGGGCTGACTCAGAATTGATCTTCATCGCAACACATCTTAAAAGAAGTTTCTTAAGAGTTCAAAAATAAAGGTTCAAGCAAGAACAAAGACAGAATACTACCAAAAACCTTTCATTTATCTTTTTGGAGATTTGTACCGTTTCCTCTACTTTCAAGAAAATTATCAAAAAAAAATTAAAATAGATAATCATATTTACGAAAAATGGAGGTTTGTAAAAGGAAAATAGAGAGAAAATGATAACAACAGATGTTAATTCCCTTACCGGTAACAAAGATAACAAGAAGTACAGCAAAGGTAATGCTTCCTCCATCATACCATCCTTCGTCCAGGCCCTGGTAAACAACGCAATAGATATTTTAGACTCTGAGCATCATAAAAGTATGGCTTCCCATCATATGGAGAAGGAAGTAATTATCATGTGAGTAAGATGTAGATAGAAAAAGTAATAAAGGTCTCTCGTCGTAAATCATATTTGCATTGCTTGAACTTTATAAATGGCATGGAATGGGTTGTCAGGAAATTAAAACCACGCCCCTTTAAGATCTAAGAATAGCATTTTCAGAATGCATAGAAAGAGGCCTCCGAACAATGATTCATGTAATTCTGATGTCTGTGCCAACACGGCATGTCATGGTAGAAAGATGGCACTTGTGTGGAATAAAAAGAGAAAGATTTTAGGTAGGAAGGTACATGTGATTATCCTTAAGAAGTTTCTAGAAGGATTTATATGATATGCTTAAACTATATCTTAGTAAAGAAAATCCATTTGTTAAAAATTGAACATACTACAGCATCCCAAACTCACCTCTGTTTTTATGCCAAGAGCCAACGATGCTGCAGCGGCTATTATTAAGATGATGAGAGTTAAATCTTGCCAAGCCTCCCAAAGAAACCTCTAAATAAAATCAAGCAAGAATAGAAGTCAAAAAAAAAAAAATTAGAAAAATTAAAACATTAATTCACTGTAAAAAAATGTAATAATATGAGAATCACGCTCTAAGCAAAGTTAGCAAACTACATACCAAGAAACTTCGTCCTTTTTTTGTAGGATATGTATTTGAACCAAAGGCGCGCCGTCTTTGTGGTAATTCATCATCACCACCAATTCCGGTTTCTATGTTTGTTTTTAGCATCTTCGATAACCCGTTAACCTGAAGGAAATGGCATAATAAGCATATATTTGTACACAGACATGAATAATTGACAAAAACAAAAAAATACAAAGAAAGAGGAATTAGAATTGACTTGCCCCTCCATATTGTTGTAGTGCAGAACTATTATGGTCCCTGCTCATTGAAGCAAGTTCTTCGTGACCAATTCCATAATCCCCATTAGGAGTTGGAGGAGATACTTCAGTACCCAATACTAAATGAGCAAAAAATAAGCCAAGGTGGTTGAAGAAAAAGGATTCTAATTAAACAAAAATCTATAGATAAACTACATACTTTTAAAATAAAACCTTCTCAATAAACTACATTATTCCAAGAACTAAAAGAAAAAAGGTCAAGTAGATACCGATTGCTCGCTGTCCAGCCAATTTGAAGAGCAATGCAGCCTACGACAAGAAATTCCCAAAATTAATATTTGAGTCTGAAGAAAAATTGAGACCAATTGAATAATGTGTTATAGTATTACCCGTATGACTTGAGCATGTGCTCTTATCATGCTTCGTCGTTGTTCTTGTTCATCATCTTTTTTCAAATCCAATGTGTACCGGAACCGGCGGGAAGCATTAAGAACAAGTGCAGCTTGCTGTAAATGATCAAGGATTTGCACAAATCAAAAATAAATCAACGGATAACTTAAAAAAACCTGTGTCTTATTTGATAAGGAAAGAGCAACAAAAACTGAAGACAAATGCAAAGGAAGCTAGAAACAAAGACAAATAAGAAAAAGTATCACAATTTACACCTCAACCTTTCAAGTTTATTGCCTGAGCGGCGTCCCTATGTACCATTTATTTTGCAACTCATATAATCATATTGAATATGTTCCATTCGATCGATTATAATGGAATTCTCTTCTGGCATATTGATGGAATTTCAAAATAACAAAATTATTGAATTCATTGTATGGAAATGAGAATCAAATATATTCTAATATCTTTAACTTACCCTCCAACGCTTGAGCGATTCATGTGACGCATTTTTGGTATTGACAATGTCGAAAGGATCGGAGAACTCTTCTTCATCGGCTGCCAAGCCTTTTGCACTGGCGGAAGCAGCATCAATGTCGATGACGCCAGCCTCCGGGTCATGCTGTGGTTCGGCAGAGGTGGGGGGCGAAGAGTCGTTTCCAGTCTTCATATCGTCGGCGGCGTCCTGTGGGACACAGCCGGAAGAGAGATGGCACCGCCGCTTCAGCGTGGCCACCACTCAATGGAAAAAGATGAGGAGAAAATTATTGGCTCCAATTTGAAAAAATGAATTGAAAATTTATCAAATCAACAGCCCATGCAGAAAATGTACATCCAGAAAATTCATGGCGCATTTGTTCTTGATTGTGTTTATGGTGATTACTATTTTTACGTTTCAGAAACTAGAGGCATTCCGATTTATTCTCCATAGCGTTTGATTATCGTGAATCCATTGCATTTATAATTGGATTGTAAATTGGAACTTGAGCGAGTGAGTGTGGTGGAGAATTATACAGTGAATTGAACGGTACGAGAAACTTCCACGAACCTCGTTGGCTGAAATAATGTTGTCACCTCGTACTCGACGTGAAATGACAGTCATCAGTGCTTGCAGTCATGTTGAGCTATACATTTTGTCGCCTTGACCTAACCTGGAGTGGGTCGAGCCAACCACTTTTGTTTTCATTATGTCGTTGTTATGTTTTAATTAAAATTTTAAGCTGAACCGGACATGCACGTTAATAAAAATTGATAAAATATGTAGATGAAAATGAGTTTGAAAAATAATGAGTTTTACAAAATTGGAGGATAAACAGGGACTTCATAAAATGTTTGAGCGTATTTCAACTACTATATTGGCGATATAGTTGTTTTGCTTGCATTGCATAAAATGTAGAATTGATGCATGGTTGGTTAGGCGATTAAATTAAAAATTAAGTAATTATAAGTTGCGAATTCTATTAAATGTTTAGATAATAAATGAATAGTAATTGTAGATCCATTTAAGAGCCTATTTGAACCTCATTTTCTTTTTTCAAAATGCATTTTAAAATAATATTTTAATAAAGAAAACAAGGAAAAATTTTGAATTTGCGTGTATTATTATTTTATAGAAAATGTGTAGTTGAAAATAAGAGAGATAAAAATATATTTTGAAAATAATGGAAACCAAACAAAGATTATAACCACATACCAACTTTGAGATTTTTGAAGTTTTAAGAGGATTTGATTAAAAATATACTTAAAGCTAGGGGCGGACGAGGGGGGTGGCCGGGATCATGTGAGCCCCCAACTTTCGTCTCTCTCTTTTTTTTTCACCATTAAATTTTCTATATTTTTGTTTCAATTTTCGAATTCATTATGGGATATGAAACAAAATCGAAAATGTTGCATTCTTAATACCTTTCGAAATGCTCACGGTCTAGTTTTCTAAATCGTTAATAGCGTACGAAACGATCAATCGTAACAAATTTTATGACTTGTCAAAATATGTCGTTCAAAATTAGTATTTCAAAAATTTCGATAACATGCTAACTTTAAAAATTCTTCGACATTCGTACGCTAATCGAATCTACAA
>CAIGRK010187193.1:0-10205 GCA_903798315.1 Fraxinus greggii | reverse complement strand
AAGATGGAATTCTAAACAATTAAGGTAACTTGCAAAAATTGGAAATTCTTCTTTCGGAATTTGTTCTATGTGGCCGCATAGTTCATTTCTATGCGGTCGCGTAGAAAACAAAAGTGCGGACTGTTTATTCACGGCTTGCTTCCATGCGGCTGCATAGCTATTGTAACTATGCGGTCACATAGTGTTAATTTCTATTTCCAAATTGTTTTCTCATTTTCAATTGCTTTCCAGCTCTTTCCGATTTTCGACCCCAACATGAAACTCGACCCTTGACATGTTGTCTTCAATATTATGGANATTAAGGTAACTTGCAAAAATTGGAAATTCTTCTTTCGGAATTTGTTCTATGTGGCCGCATAGTTCATTTCTATGCGGTCGCGTAGAAAACAAAAGTGCGGACTGTTTATTCACGGCTTGCTTCCATGCGGCTGCATAGCTATTGTAACTATGCGGTCACATAGTGTTAATTTCTATTTCCAAATTGTTTTCTCATTTTCAATTGCTTTCCAGCTCTTTCCGATTTTCGACCCCAACATGAAACTCGACCCTTGACATGTTGTCTTCAATATTATGGATTTCATTACTTGAACATGTAAATGATCAACTTTGTCAACTCTTTGAAGTCTCGAACTTGGCTCTAGTCTCTCTCCAACAATCTTCGGATTCTTGCTAAATAGTGGCATAATCCGGATCATATCAGATAATTAACAGTATAATGTAAAGATAAAAAAACAGACGGCCTCAAACGACATTTACAGTGGCGTAATCCGGATCTTGATTTTTGTCTAATTGACATTTACAGTGTAATTCAGTATATTCATATATTTTTACTTCACCTCCTCCTTCGATTTTCTCAGGGTTACTTCCACAAGAAATTCAATGTGGAGGAACAGCTGCTATGAAACAAATGTAGAAGATTCCTCTCGACAGCTATAATTCTCATAAGTCCGCAACAATTCATATCCTGCTCATTTATGCTAATTTTGTTTGCTACTTTTGTTAAATAGACATATGAATTCTGCTAATTTTGTATAATATTTCTTCAATAGTAATCACATTACCGTTTTTGGCTACAGAAGATTTTCGGAATTTACTTAGTCGAATGGATGATTCTCTTCGAAAGGGGAATCCGAGGGTCGAGGAAGACAATGTCGTTTTTGGACTTCGAGGAAGACACTCTATTTTAGGGCAAACATGGCGATCAGGAGGGCTGCAAGGCCGTCGTACTGGACGAGAGGACAAAGAAACTTGATGCTGGTTTCCCTCTATTTTGTTGGATCTCGTTTCCGTCCTTCCCTTTTTTCCCAATGTCACGTGACCTTTTTTAAAGTTTTCTGTAAGGCTTCTGTGAAGCTGGGTCTGTACATCCAGCTTTTTCCTCTTGCCTTCATGGAGCTAAACAGTTCCTTGTTTGTTAATAAAATCAGTAAATTTGGTTAATCAAATACCATGTTGTAAAAAGCTCGTCTAATCTCGAAACTCGAGCAAAACGTTTTGCTTCACATTTAGACGCTTTTCTTTTCAATTTCTAAATGGTTGATTTTTTTTTCTCTCTTTTGTTTTCTTTAGGCATACTTTATTAGTTTTTTTCCTCTAATTTTAAAAAGTCTTTTATTTGACTTTAGCTTATTAGTTTTTTTTTAATCTTTTCATTTGATTTTAATTTCAAATTTTTAAGGATTTTATCTGTACATAAGTTAAAAATGAATTTATCTAAATAGTTAAATAAAATTTAAATTATGGTATTATCTACATTATGTTATTATGATTTTGAGACTCATTATTTTGTTGTAAACTTCAAAATCTTATATGAAGTTCCTATAAATTTATTTAGTACGACTTGTTTAGTTGAAAATTGAAATTATGAAATATATTCTAATTTTTGCATTTCGAAAATTTGAAAATTGTATAATTAACTAATATAAGTAATTCTTAAGTAAATATAGTATATTGTAATTTTAGATATTTGATACGTATTATTTTAATTATTAAATGATTTTTAAAATGATTAAAAATTTAAAATAATATTAAAAATAAGAAAATGTCTTTTTGCTCCTAAGCGTTGCTCGAGCTCGCTTAAACTCGTAAAAGTTTGAAGCTTTGCCTCTACATTTAGTCACGCTTTACATTTTTTAGAATATCGATCAAATCATTGACTGAGGTGAAATAAAATCTTCACCATTTGAAAGTAGAATAAGCGTGGACTCTTTACCTCTGTTGGACAATCATTTTTAAGTTTTTTCTCAAATTTATTGTCAATCATATATTCTCACAATAAAATATTCTGTACGTAAACTCAAAATTTTTTCTTACTTTTTAACTCCACATTATCCAAAAAAAAAAACTATTACAAAACTCATTTTCCCCGAAAAAATGTGGTTCAAATTAGGCTATAGTTTGGAATTAATTTTCATTTTGGACAATCCAAATCAGTGTCGAAAACTTGATCACATAGAACATATTACAAAAAGAATACAATCATGCATTTTCACCTAATATAATTATGAAGGGAAAGTACCTATAAGGTATGTGCTTACGAGTCTGGAGATCCCTATATTTTTTGGCAAGACCGAAATCGATGATGTAAACCTGCAATAAATAACATTACTATCACCCATAAACAGATACTCCCATCATTTACTGAGCCATGATCAACTATCGTATTTAACCATTTAAAATTGCATCCCATACAAAATATGTGTTAGAAAATTTCTACCTTAAATTGCCGGGAACAAATGTCTCCAGCAATCAATCATAATAGATAAAACTTGAAAGATTTTAGCAAACAAATCTAATATAGAATATATGACCTCAAAACCAGTAAAAACAATATGCAAGAACACTCCAATTAACCCCAACTCAAAATTGTTAATTTGCCATATAAAAAGGTTCTCTAAGATGCTTTATCTCGTCTATTCAATTTTCTACGCATGTATAAAAATGGTAAGTTTATTCTCAATCAAATATGATAATTCTTATCGTATAGGAAAACAACTTAACAGCTTACTTCTGTGATCCTCAAATAGGTATCCACCATTTTCAACAATGTTAGAATTAAAACTACATGCACACATAAACCAAGCAGCAGCACATATAAGGGACCAATGAGTTTCACATGCGAAAAACATTATCCTTATAACAGAAAAATTGCCTAGAAGTAAAACGATAACATGTTTCTGAAGTGATACATATTCACCGAATAACTTATATTCCATGTACACAACAACCAACCCTTCAATTGGATTTAGCAAAAGCAATATCTCCTTACATAATATGATAAGAGAATAAGGCCATGTCACAACCCTCTGAAGTATCTTAAAGCTATAAAACAATCCAGCAGTAAATAAATAAAACCAAATACTAAGCCCCTGTTTTGCCCCATTTATTAAAATACATTTTCCATCAAACTCATTTTCAGCCACACATTTCATTGGACCCACAACTTGTATCAACTTTTTAATAATATATTTCACCAACTTTTATCCAAAATCTATTAAAAATCTAATTTTTATCCAAACCAAAAAGGGCTAAATCCTTCTGAACATTATTTTATATGGTCAAAGTTATATCTTTTAGCTAACACGAGGAATGCAATAACAAGTGTCAGTAAAGTGTTCACGGTTCCTTAAGCTTCTAATGAATTTCAGGAAAAGAAAGGAAGAGGGAAATGAAAAGTAGAGGAAACAATTTCTTCTCACCATTTCTGTCAACCAAAGTAAGAATTAAATAAGAAGTTAAACAAAATATGGTATAATGCAATGACAATGAAAGGCAAATTATGAATAAATTCGATGATTTGTACGGGGAGGGAATGAGAAAAAGTTTTCCATACTGTTGATTCCCGGAAAGATAAGAATACCACGGGACATAGAAAGAAGATGCCAATCGTGTTCAAGGTTGAAAAATACATGACTAAGCCAAATAAGCTCCAACAAGGTAACAAAATATATAACGTCAAATAAGTAGCAACAAGGCAACAAGCATCTCTGAGAGTTATATATTTTGATGAAATGGAACCAAAATACTTGGGAGCATGTTAGGGAAGTATTTATAAACAATTTAGCTCATGTTTGAGCCACATTAAAATTTTTATTCACATTCTTCTACTTATTTTTAATCACACATTTTTCAATAAAATAATATTTTCTATCGCATCAATAGTTTTTCCTTCTTTTTTAACCACACATTCTCCATCAATTTACTATTCCAAAATACATTCTTCTAAAATAATGTGACTCAAACACACCCTTAAATTATAAATAGATAGAAATGAGTGGTGGATAAGTGGTACAAAGTGGCTTGAGTGCTTATTAATAGCTTTTAAACATGAGTCTAACATAGGTTCAGTAACAAAGTAGACATGCTTATCCAATAGAGTGTGAAATATAAGAATTATAGAAAGTCATACTTGGTTTGCTTTGCGCCCTAGGCCCATCAAAAAGTTGTCAGGCTTTATATCACGGTGAAGAAAACCTCTTGAATGCATGTATTCAACTCTATTAATCTGTAAATAAAACAAAAATTAGCAGCTAGAACCACAATCTATAGAAAGAAAAACTTATAAAAATTCTAGTTACTTACTAATTGATCTGCAAGCATCAATACTGTTTTCAAGGAGAACTTCCTGTTACAGTAGTTGAAGAGATCTTCCAGACTTGGCCCAAGAAGGTCTATAATCATAATATTATATTCCCCCTCAACTCCAAACCATTTCAGGTTGGGAACGCCCGCTATTTGACAACAGTAAGCAACAGACAATTAGATTAACATGTCAAAATCACATCGTTTTGAGCACTGATACTTTAATGGAAAGTTATAACCCCTGTTAATTAGTATATACATGCAGTTGAGATGCATAGTCAGGAACTAAAAGAAGACATAAAACAAAAGACAAAGGAAAGTAGATTTTTCTATCAACTTGAATTTAGAAGAAATTTTCTAACTTTCAGGGAGGTTAAATAAGACTCCCCACCCCCCGAAAGAAAAATTTTAAATAAAACAAAACCCCGGGCTAGAAAAGTGGGAAAAGAGAAGACTTATCTCTTAAAGGGTTTATTGATTGCATCATGACCGCCACAGATTATAAAGCCACCAAAGCATTTTTTACAAAGTTTTATTTTAATCCACAAAATGACTATTGATAAAAATATGTAGAAAGCAACAACTAACAAGAAAGACAGAATAAAATTACAGTATTTGATTAAAGTTTTTCAAGTCTTGTTTGAGAAAGGAAGAAAAAGAGAGAGACTAACTTCCTCCTTGAAGAAGCATATAAATTTTAGACTCATAGTGAAGTTGAGGGTGCTTGGTCTTCACAGATTCCTGGGAAATACACAAGTTCCAACAAAAAATTGGATGAGAAACATAGAATCTGCAACAATGTAATATCAACTCATATATCCTCGACTATTTTTGTTATATTAGTAACTTGTAGCTTCTTAAGTGGAGAACTTGTAGAATTACAAGAAATCCTAAATAAACTTCAAGTCATTACAAAGAAACACATTGTTTTCATAACAAAAAGCCCTGCAAACAATATCAACAATTCAACATATAAAAGGCTGCTAATTTATCCATGCCTTGTGAACCGAGAAGAAAAATATCGTTTGCCTTATAGGCACAGTTAGTCATTATTAGATAAGTACTAATGTGATTTCATCACAAAAAGGGATTGGTCTACCGTATAAACTACTCATACAGTTTCTACAACGAAACTTTGATTTCATAATGGATTAGCAACCAAACACTTCATAATCTCATTTGACAAACTGCACTATTGCCCTTATAGAGAACTGTCTGAGATCATCCCTGTGGATTTTTAATACTACTAATCTTCCCATGATTAGAAATCTTTATCTTGCCATTATATCCAATATTATCATAGAATGATAAAAAAAAAAAAGTAAATAACCATAAATCCAAATATCTAAGAAAATGTTGCTAAAATATTGTATTGGTGAAAAATATGGAAAACCCACTACATATTGTGCTGAAAACATAATTGAATCCAAAGGATTGCACTGCTCTGAACTTATACAAAACACAAAAAGTTAAACAGAAGACGAATATGCAAAAGCATACCAGCTTGATGGCTACTTCTTCTCCATTTTGAATGTTTACACCTACATCAGTAAATTAAACAAACGGAATTTTTTAAAAAATGGAAAAAAAAAAAAATTCACCTTAACTGCACCAGACAAGGAATTATATAAAGTGGGTACCTAAATAAAGTTCACCAAATGAACCACTCCCAATTTTCCTTCCAAGCTTAAACTTTCCACCCACAACGTGATCCATGGCAATTGATTCAATTAAATAACTCCCAAATTATAAAAATACCCCCACACAACTCTCACAGTCAATTTTTTCAGCTTCAACGGGTATGGCATAACAAGACCCAGAATAACACGATAACGGACAGAATAATCACCACCAATCCCCCAAAAAGCATAAGCAAGTTACAAAATGACCACACTCACAGCCGATCCTAGAAATCAATAAAAACAAAACGATCCAGAATAATTGTTACTCGAACTACATCCTCGAAATAGTAGAAACCCTAAATCGAAACCCTAACGCGTGAAAGCGTAATCGATTCTCATTGACGAAATCTAAACAGGAGAAATCAATATCTAAAATATATATTGATATTCGAAAAGCAAGTGTGGTTTTGCTTATATTTTACTGGCAATGGATGAATCACGGCGATGAAGAAGAAAAAGGGTAGACAAATGAACGAAATATGAGGATTAGAGAAAAAGGTAAAAAAGGAGAGACTTGTACAGAGAGAGAAAAAAAGGATCTGGTGCAAGTGCGTGTTTTCGTATGTATGTGCGTGAGAGAGAGAGGAGGGACGGGTAAAAAATGAAATCGTTAACGCGATAGAGAAGGGGAGAGGCGGGATGGGGAAAAAACTAAAATCGTTAACCCGATACCGTGGACCCGCACCAAATGGGTCGGGAATTACCCAACCTGGTAAAAGGAGTAGGGACGTAGCGATAGTCATTACTTCGAGGCGAGTACAGAACAAATATGAAAAATATAGGGCGCGTTCGATAGAGATTAAAAGCCAATTAAAATTGAAAATATAGCCGTTATTGGATTCTACTCATCTAATAAAAGTCAACAATAACGGCTAATTTTTCAATTTTAATCTCTACCGAACACGANAGAGAAGGGGAGAGGCGGGATGGGGAAAAAACTAAAATCGTTAACCCGATACCGTGGACCCGCACCAAATGGGTCGGGAATTACCCAACCTGGTAAAAGGAGTAGGGACGTAGCGATAGTCATTACTTCGAGGCGAGTACAGAACAAATATGAAAAATATAGGGCGCGTTCGATAGAGATTAAAAGCCAATTAAAATTGAAAATATAGCCGTTATTGGATTCTACTCATCTAATAAAAGTCAACAATAACGGCTAATTTTTCAATTTTAATCTCTACCGAACACGACCATAGCCTCCACCTCAATACCTATTTCCATTTAAAGTTAAGACCCGTTTGAGCTACATTATTATAGAATAAGAATGAAAAATATAGTCGCTATTGAGCCCCACACAAGAAATAGAAATTCAAAATTGATGGTTTGATGTGATGGATAACGGTCATATTTTTCATTTTTATGGATGAAAAATGAGAAACAAACATGGGCTTAATTTCAAATTTAAATTTTTTATCAAACAAAAATAATAGATTTATTATCATTCTTATAGAGAACATAAGTTATTTTTAACAAATTGGTAAAAATGGTAATTATATTTATTAGTTAAAGATATAAAAAATAAAAATAAAAAATAAATTGGGCGATAAATGGGATGAGGCTCCGCCCCGTCTCACTTTAACTAGGTATGAGGATGAGACAAATTAGCAAAAATATTCAAGGGAAGGGGGGACTGGTCGACCCATCTCATACCCGTCCCCTTACCAATTCTAATGGTGGGAGACGAGGAAAGAATGATTATAACCTATGAGTGGTATGGTGGGGATTTTAGAAAAAGAAAGCAGATTCCTACATAATTATTTTGTTTTTAAATTAATAATATTCTTTTAACCTTGTAAGTTTTCCACTAAATTGTTCCAACTTTTCATAGATGACCCTAATCTTCTACTTATGGCAATACATCCCCATGTCTTGACCCCTATCCAATTTTTGGGTCAATTCATCATACTATTTAAAGGGAGAATGTTAAATAACTCGACCTACTGAATGTCAAGGAAGTAGCTTACGGGCAAGTCGATCGGTTTAAGAATTTTTTTTAAAAAAAGGACGTTAGAGCGAGTATAGATTTAGTTTGCAATTAGGGGTGGAGATAGAGGGACCAACTCTCATCTTTTTATGCCTGAAATCAAATCATAATAAATAAAGGGACTTTAACTTAATGAAATATAAGTGGTTTGTAGCATAGTGTTAAAGTTTCTACTTTTGATTTCGGAGACAAGGTTTCGGATCCTTCCAGCTGCATTTTATTTGAAAAAATTGTGCAATTAGTCCCTAATATTTAGGACTTTCGAAAAAAATTGTCTCCACCTTTAAATCAAAATTTTAAATCATTATCCTTGAGTTCCATTGCGTATTTTATCATTTTTACATAATTTCATTAATTAATAGGGGTGGGCATTGAGTCGGGTAGGGTAGGGTCGGGTTGGGCCCAAAACTGACCCGAACCGACAAACTCGATTTTGGGCTCTTTCAAGACCCGAACCAACCTGGTTCGAGTCCGTTCATGTCAGGTCCAACTGTTTTTTTTTTCCCAGCACTGATTGACTTAAGATAGAACTAATACTTTAGCCATTTCAATAAGAAATTTTCAACAAAATAATATTTGTCATTCATACCACACAATCAATTAAAATTGAAAATCACAAATTTTTGCTAAGAATAGGTTTATAATTTGAATTTTTTCACAAACAAAAATTAAGAAACACATAAACATTGTTGATAAGCATTCCAACAGTATGTGAATCTCCAATACTAATGTATAAGAAATAGCCTGTTTAGCCTTCATATACATCAACTCCACCATAGGATAAATGAGTCCATACAAAGCTGCTGCAGCAAGTGTCAAGAAAAACCCTAAAAGATAATTCTTGTTCGATTCACCCTCTGGTCCATCACAGTTGGTATGAAGACCCAAAATTACAGCCCCAACAGACAACAAGACGACAACGTTTATCGAATACCCCGTAAACTTCTGTTTAACAAGAAGAAACGCATCGGCGGAACAGTGAACACAAGTTCTTTTCAATATGTACTTTGAATCGCTATTACCTTTCTTAGCGGTAGTAATCTTCTCGAGCTCCCTTAAGTTGACGTCCAAGAGCAGCCATTGATTTTTCAGGAAGAATCGCCGGAGAGGGAGGCTGGGTTGTGAAGCTGGGAGAATTTCGCGGGTTGGAAATAGGGCTACAGATAATGGGTTGGGTCGGTTTGAAAATATTTAAACCGTGAACCAACCCGACCCAATCCATTTTTAAATCAAAATCGACCCGAACCGACCCAATCAAGTCGGGTTGGGTCGGACCCACAATTTTCGAGTTTATGGGCCCAGCCCTAATTAATATTAGTGTTAATTTTTTTCTCACGTGAGATGCACGACTTATTTTCTATGAGTTAATTGTTTCAACACACACTGAACTGTAGATAAGATCACGTTTCTCTCACTGAACTTAAGTTTGTGCCTCATTACTCACTGAACTTTATAAAGTTGCACTCAATTACACACCGAAAAACTTCGGTCTCAGGCCCGGGCCTTTGTGGAGGACGGATTGTGCATCTGACAGTTAAATATTTCCAACTCAGAAATTAAATGACAGCTCATAACACGCCTTAGCCAAATCTTCAATTGACGTGAAAAATACTCCAAACCGTGTTCTTCCATTGTCTCTCTCTACAGGCTTGATCTTCCAATTCGAAATTGCTGAGAATCCTAACCCCAAATCAAAACTCTCTCGCCGTCAAAGGCCAGATCGTGACCACGAAGCTTGGATTTGTGAAGAATCGCACATGGAGGGACCAAATCGAGGGAAATTCCAAACCTTTTATAGTGTTTCTGCGACATAGTATTCTGTAAACCCACAAGATCGAGTCAGTAACATAGGATTTTTTTGCTTTGCCAAAATCTTTACTTACACATTTTATTGCAATGTAATTGAAGGAAACAAATCAAGTTTAGCTGACAATTTTAATTGAGGAAACGATTCA
>CAIGRK010187185.1:0-13152 GCA_903798315.1 Fraxinus greggii | reverse complement strand
AATTTCTTTACTTTTTAACCACACATTCTTCAAAAAATACTATTCCATAACCCATTATTCCCAAATAAATTCCACCAAACAGGCTCTTAATTTAGATCCCCCACCAAATAAGTGCAAAATACTTTGTTCTCTACATCAAGCATCACGTTAACAACAAATTGGGCCATGATCTCTCTAGGCCTATATGGGCTGTGTATAGATTTGGTTAAAAAGAGACAAACCCGGCCCATAATCGATTATCATATGCAATTTGTTTGCCCTTCGCTCCCAGCTCAACAGAAGCTTAATAATAATGACGGAGGAGCAGCGGCAGAGCCGAAAACGGAAAAGGGGGAGGCGTCACAAGCAAAAGATGGCCGTCTCCTTCCCAGACGGCGGCGCCACCACTAAGAGTCTACGTACCTCTGCCTCTGATTCTGCCACTTCTAATAAAAGTAACCCAAAATCCTCTTTTCTGGACAAGGTACGTATGAGCATACGAAATGAATTACAAAAATAAATAAGAAATTAAAATATTATGTGTATAATGTTTTTCTTACGGCAGATGAAAGCGAGATTATCGGGAGGTTACTTTCGTATGATTAATGAGAAGCTCTATACTTGCACGTATGATTTATTTCCTTCTTTTATCAGACTATTTCGTTTACTATGCCTTTGAGTAATTTTAAGTTGTAAATATGATATTCGTGCTTCCTAGAATTGTCAAATTCTTGACGGATTTCCCAGTTCAAGTGTGGTTTCATAGCGGAATTTCTCTCACTAAGTTAACTAGGTAGCCGAGATGGGTAATTTGGTTTTTTCCCTTCAAGGGTGGGTGTGCCAGATTCAATCGCCTAGGCCAAAGTTGGGTTATGTTGGTTTCCAACACTAAAGAGGTGTCTTCAACTTAGATTTTAATGGATTTCATTATAATCTAGGTATCCTAACTTATATTTTAATAAATTTAATTAAAATTTAGGTGTCATCGACTCATATTTTAATTATATTCGAATAAAACCTAGGTGTCAATTGCTAGTGGATTACTATGAATTTCATTAAATGGAATGATTTGAATAAATTTTAATGGATTTAGAAATTCTGGCCTTACCCCTGAAATTACCATGGATTTCTAGCCCTAAATATAAAGTTGAATATTTATACCGTTAAAAAAATATATATAGAGCAACTTTATATTAAAAAAATTAATAGACCAATCTGCTTTTGAAACTTTATTAATCAATTAAACATGTCTTGAATCATAAAATATTTATTTACATTAAAAAAAAAAATCATATTTTAGTACATATTTGTTACGCAATACTCGAAACTGCAATTAAAATGATTTTTTTAGATTGAACTGATTTTTAATTTGTTGATATTTATTTGCTTGACTTCCTAGATTGTGATTTTTTTTTTTTTCAATTTTCTGATTTAATTGATTTTTAATTTGTAGAATTTATTTGTTTGATTTTTTAGTTTGATGTAATTAGTTATATTAAATTTAAATGAAATTATATATTTTTTGTCATGGAGAATTGTATTAAAATCTTACGAAATCCATTAAAATTTATAACATCTATAAAACCATAGATCTTAAGAAATTAATTAAAAATTGGGTTGAGGACATCCCTTTAATATTCCTCGTTCTAACTAGATTTTACACTGCTTGTCTCTATAATTTAAATGATGTTCACACTCACAGAGGATCACTTATATTTGGTTATTTCAAAGCCTTCATATGACAAAAGGACTGAAATCATCTAGCATATCCGCGTGCTGGTCTCATTCAATTAGCTTTTTGCGCAGCAAATGGTGCAAATTCCGAAGATCTTATCTTTTCTTTTTCTTCTTGCAGCGGAGAAGAGGCACTTGACTATTTTAAGGAAGATCCAGCATTGTTCAATGTTGTAAGTTGCTTTGATCATATCAGTGCTGTGCTCTATCGATTTCCTTGATTAAGCAAAAAGGAGAAGAAGAAAATAGTTGTTTTATTTAGTTTGATTCTCTTTTTATGTGTCTACGGTGGATCTCACTGTTAAGTCATCAAGATATGAGTGAAAGAAATGCTTGCATAGATTTTCTTGATCAGACTCCCATTATTTTTGAATTTAAGTAGATCAGGTTATACCATGATTTTGCCAACTCACTTTTCAATTTCTGCTCCCCTGAAAAATTGACCAATCACTAAATTGAAAATTCATTCATCAATGGTGTTTGCCTGATAGTATTTCTTAATGCAATAGTAATTCAATTTTAGCCCCTGTTTGGCCCCAATTTTTTAAGACGCATTTTGTCCAAACTCATTTTCAACCAAATATTTTATAAGACTCATGACCTTTATCAACTTTTTAATCACACATTTCATCAACTTTTATCAAATCCATTAATAATCTGATTTTTAGCCGAACTACACAGGGGCTTAATGACTTTTGAGATCAGAATCGATGTGGACAAGTCCATATCATTAAAATGTATATTTGGTTTAGTGTTTGTTGTACGTTCCAGCGGGATCTTATTCAATTTCCCATGATGCATATGTCTAGATATATAGCATGGATACATGTAAATCTATATTAATATTAAAGCCTTCCGGCACCCACCACCACAAAAAAGAATAGTTGATAATCATTGATCAACTGCAGTTCGTATAGTGAATTTTGGAGTTGAATAAGAACATTGTAAAAAAGTAACCTTCGACAGAGTCTAAGATCAAAGTCACATACACATATGGGATCTAATTTGACTACAAGTGTGTCTATATGCAAGAGTCCAAATCAAATTACAATAGCTGGTGAATGGTGAAATTGGTGTTTGAAGTTCATATATCAAATCGCTTGACCTTCCTTTGTCTGTTCTATACTTTTACAAATGACTGTACAGGGCCTGGTTTCTTAAAATATAAATGCACTGGAGCTTGTCATAGTTCTTTGATAAAATGGTTCATAGCAAAATTGGACATGTTTGTCCATTCTATTCGAAGGAAGGATAAAATATGTGGCCTGATATGTCAGAAGCCTTATAAAACTATTTTGCATTTTGTTTTCATGTTGTAACTTAACTTTGACTTACCAGTATCATGCAGGGTATCAGGAGCAAATGTCACATTGGCCTGAACAGCCAAATGATATAATTATAAAATGGATAAAGGACCACAGCCCTTCTTTAGTCGTAGCTGATTTTGGTTGTGGTAAGAATTATGAATTGTTGCCTTGACAACTACAGATATACAAATATAATATCATTCTAGACTACCTAATTTGTTTTCCACATTCTTTTTGAACATCACTGAATTTTAATCCATTTATTCCAGGGGATTCACGGCTTGCGAGAAGCGTGAAGAATAAAGTCTTCTCCATTGATCTTGTCTCAAACGATCCTTCAGTCATTGCTTGTGATATGTCCAATGTATGTGCTTAAGTTTAAATGCAAAAATTAACTTAAATTTATCTTCAAATATGGAAAGGTACTTGCTTGTGATTAAATTAATTATAGTGCTCAAATAATCTTTCGAATAGGGTAATATCTCACTTAATGTGCATCTGGCTTTTCCTTGGGGTATTTTGTTTATTTGACTTTTGTTTAAATATTCCACTCTTCCATGCAGACACCCCTCGAGACTTCGTCTATAGATGTGGCTGTCTTTTGTCTCTCGTTGATGGGAATTAACTTTCCCAATTTCCTTAAGGAAGCCCATAGAGTTCTTAAATCTCAGTATGAATGTCATATTATTTATTTTCAAAATATGTGTATTTGGTTGCCAGTTCATGATCTTAAGGGAATTATGGTTCTACGCAGTGGGTGGCTTTTGATAGCAGAAGTGAAAAGCCGGTTCGACCCCAGTACGGGAGGAGCGGACCCGAACAAGTTTGTGAAAGCAATATGTGAACTAGGATTTAGTTGTCAGACAAAGGTAAAGTTCTTCATGTTACTTTAGTTGAGATTGATGAGGAGTTGGTTTATGATGCTAGAAGATGTACTTGTTTTCAATACATATTCATTTTTCAGTATTTAATTATTTATGGATTAATCACGAGTAGAAATTCGTATTGATTGTTCGAGTTTATTTATGGCATAAAACTCCAGAAAACTATAGCCCCTGTTTGACATCCTCAAAATTTTAAGGACATTGGTTTGAATAACATTTTTTGGAAAATGTGTGGTTAAAAGTAGGAAAATGTTCCGGGTTTACGTGTTATTGTATGAATTTGTGGTTGAAAAAGAGTATGAGAAATAAATTAAATCAAAGTACATGACGTCAAACATGGGCTATATTGGATTCCATTTGATCTGTTTTATGGACATGACCCTTGTTCAAATATCTTCCTTTCAATTGACTTTTATCATCATTGCTAAAAGTAAAAGGTATTGATTGCATGCAGGACTTCTCGAACAAGATGTTTATACTGTTTTACTTCAAGAAAAAGGTTCGAAACCTTTTAAGTTGTTTGGTTTGGCAAGATTTATTATATTTTTGTCTCCTTTATGGATATAGTTACTACACTCCCTCTTTCTGAGTCCGTGTTTAGCTAAGCTTAACTTTTTCTCTTATAGGCCCTTGTTTCAAAGTGATTAATTAAAAATCACTTTTCACTCGCGTACATTTTCAATCACACATTCTAAAAAAATAATTTTTTTCCTCTAATTTTGCTACTGTTTAACCACATATTCTCTAAAAAATTCACTTTTCAAATAGTGACTTCCACACAAAGGCTAAGTTGCAAGGAGATAAGTATGATTTAAAATTATTTTGTGTCTCAAAATTGGAATTAAGTTGAGTGCCTGTTTGATCCCCAATTATTCCGTATTATAATGAAAGAAATAGTAATTTTTTGGAGAGTGTATGGTTAAAAAAGAAAAAGCTTTTGGATTTATGTGTAATATTATTTTATTGAAAAATGTGTGGATGATGAGAAGAGAAAGAAATGAATTATAATTTAATGGGGAATAATGAGATTTTGAAAGTGACTTTTACTAGCAAAATGGTCAACTTATTTGACTTGTTTGTAAGAAGAAAAGTAACTTATCCACCCATATTTGGAATCAAAATGTTAAAATAAATGACTTTTAAGCTTTGGTTCTCAATTCTTCTCTTGTAGGAGAAACTGGATTCCAGAAAGCAAATAGAGTGGCCTGAGCTGAAACCTTGTTTGTACAAGCGTCGTTGAGTCCTGACAAGTGGTGCCGTCGTCGTTCATCTGTAGGTTGGATCACAATGAATCTGGTCCTAGAATTAGGAAACATCTGGCCATATCTCAATTGGGTGGGTTGGTCGACGATCCAATTGAAAGTGGGTAACTTGTCATCCGGGGTCTTCTCAAATGGCCAAGGGAATAGTTTATAATCAACTTTCCGATATTTTGGGGAAGTGGCTAGGTTTTTTGTTGTGTGATTTTTTATTTTTAATGCTACTTTCATTTATTTCGTATTTAATGGGGAAGTTCAGTCAGAATTTGTTGTATCCTCTGCAAATCCTAAACAGCGTGGTATTGTGTTTTATGTCAAAAACAATATTTTCCGACGACAAAATAAAGCAAATGCGGCCTTAAAGCTATTGTTTGGTAGAGATTTATTTGAGAATGGATTTTGGTACAAATAAAATGTAGGGAAAATTTTTCATTAAAAAGTAGGCAAAAATTCAAAAAAGTATGATTTTTGGCAAAACATATCCCTATTTTTCTGTGGAACTGATCATACTTCTATTTTTGCTTTACTATCCGCCATCAAGAAGTTGTCTTTGCTGCGGAAATTCATAATTTGATCTTAGTGTTTCCAGTTTGTAAATGTAATTGTTTCATAATTTTTTGTCATATCTGATTCGTAGTTTGAGAATATGCTGCAATTATTTGTACGTCACTTCGAAAAATAACTAAATCTATACTCACGATACACCATGCTGCAACTTAGCTTTTGTCTGCAAGTATCGTATTCCGAATAAGAATCTGAATTTCCATTTTGTCCGTGAATAATTATTACGTTTCGTCCTGACGTTGATATCTGGACGTTGGAATAAAATCTCTTTCGTTTTTTTAGGATGGATGATTGTATATCGTAATTCATAAGTGGAAAAAAAAATTATTTTTCATATATCATTCGATTACCGCAATATTCTGAGTTTCATAATGTTAAAATTCAATTTCGTAACTACGGCATCATTGCTTATGGGATGTCTCCGTGTTAAGGCTATGTTCGTCGATCTATTTCATACGTATGACTGTATATTGCAACCCATAATTCAAGAATAACTATGTACTACATAACCCGATAATTGTAACTTTGATAATGTGACATTGAGAGGAGGCTTGAAATATTGACATATTGTGAAAGAAGTTTGAAATAACAACGAATATTGTAAAATGAAGGCTCCGATTTGTTTGAATGTGGTGATTTTACAAGCATGAATAGGGTTTATATATTGGCCGATAAACCCTAATTATGCTTGTATTGATGATATTCTATGAATTTGGGTGAGGTTCAGTGAAATATGATTTTTTTTCGATTTCTTGAGAGTGTTTTGGATAGAGGTTTTTGAGAATGAATAAGAACCGACGAGAACTAGGGTATGAGTGAAGTGACTCATTCGTTTTTCATTTTATTATATTTTTAAAGTAAAACATGAAAAAATTTATTAAAAACTATTTTCTGAATTTTTTTCAATTAAAAGGTGATGGGCATAATTTTCGCGAATTTAAACACAGATTTTTTCCTTCATCGCGAGCAATCAGTCAGTCTTCAAGTGGCCCACCTGAGGACAGACTGCCCATTTTAAAGTCAAAACGAACAGACTCTAGTTTCCATTTATAGCTTGGAGGGCAAGTCATAAAAAATATTACCGTTTAACCTCAAAACTTAACTCACTCTATAACCGAGGCTCGGACCCAGCTCCGATGGTAAAAATGCTTCATTAAGAAAATGTTTCTTTCCTTTTCAAAAAAATAAAAAATCTCTTTTTTGACTAGCCAAGTGTGAAAAAAACACAAAGAAAAGTACAACTACACACTCTCTGAGTGTATATTTTATTTTTATCTCAATTTCTTCATTAACTTTTTTTTACTATTGAACAACATATTTCACATCATATCACTGTTTAAAAAATATTCTTTTCTCAATAATATCCATCAAACCCACTCTAAAAATGATTGAAAAAGTGCTTTTTGATTATAAGCAAGGTTAATGTAAAAATTACATCCTGTTTGATTGTCATTTTTTGTTCTAAGAATTACTTTTTTAACTGTTGAAATGGGCCCACTTTTGCCCCAAAAAAAAAAAAGACGCCCACAACATTTGCCTAAGGTTATGTGATTTGATTTTTTCAATGAGTATAAAAACATGGAGGGATAATTCTTTCATTTTACACGCCTGCATAATTCAAATGGTCACTGACATATATCAATAATGATGGTGATCAAGAGATCAATTGCAGGGCCAACGGTTGAAATTTTTATTATAATGGGGGCGAGAATGCGTCCCAAACTTGGGCTTAATAATTTTAGACCATATTTGATACACATTATTGAGTGGAGAATGTATTTTAAATAATGATGTGATGGAAGATATGTAGTTGAAAAATTAAAAAAAAAAGTTTTGAATTTACGTGTAATATTATTTTATTAAAAAATGCGTGGTTATAAATGAATTTTGAAAAAATGATTTTCATAAGAACGTGAATCAAACAGGATGGTTGCCCTTGTTTGAGTCCCATTTTTTTAAAAAATAAAAATGCATTTTTGAATAGTTTTTTTATCCATTTTAATTACACGCAAATTCAAAATTCTTCCTTATTTTTTAATCATACATTTTCCATCAATACAATATTCAAAAATACATTTTTTTTTTTTTTGACAAAAAGTGGCTCAAACAAGCCCTTAATGTTTGTTTGTGATAGTTTAAAAAGTTAATGTAAAAGCCAATAATTGAGTTTAACTATATATTTTATAATCTTTATCAATTTTTTTTAGCACATATTTTATCAAATTTTATTTGTCAAACCAATTTTTATTTTTATTTTTGGCTGCCTATACTTTACACATAGGGTACCACCCGAGCCTTAGGTTTGGTAAATCAAAGCTTCCGCTCTCCCATAACACAAACACACCTGAGACTGAGTTTTCCCGCTCATATACACGCGCGGGATAAAGAGGAAAGTGCCTGAAACTGCCTCATCGCAGCTTCGAATACTCCGAGAATACTTTCTGTAGCTTCTGAATCATGGCTAGGTACACTGGGAACGCTGAAATTATCTTAAATTTTGATTTTTCTTGTATAATAATTGAATGGGTTGGTGAGAAAAATCGATTTTACAATCTGGATATGTTTTGTTTTGTTTCGGGTATGATTTAGAATCATCTGAGTAGGCAAGAATGTAAGAATTTACGTAAGTATTCGCGCAGATTTTTTTGCCTTTTATCTTGTTATTCATAAACTCTTATCTTTTGTATGGTATATTGATTAGTTTCTAGGTTTTGTTCCGAAGCTCCAAGAGCGATAAGCTTTAGCCGTATTACAAACAATGGAAGCTCTGTTAACTTTTTTCTCTCTTTTCGATTGTACTATCTTGTTTTTGAGTCAAAAGCACTATCAATTTCATTTTTTTATTTTTTTACTTTTTCTTTTTTGTTCCTGGGAATTTGATTGGATTGGGGGATGATGACATCTGGGGAAAAAGGAAAAAAAAGGATTGCTGAAATTTACCAAGAATGGATTTTTTTTTTTTTTCTGGAAGTCATTTTCTATAATATTTTAAGGTAGAAAGATGTAATTTCTGGCATTTTTACTAAATTCGTTTTTTCAGAGTAAATTAGGTGTCTGCCAATTCAAGGAAAAGCATTCGACTTTTGTAACTTGAGTCTAACTGATTTCTAATAGACATGTGCAGCGTGTTACGTTTTGCAAATGTATTTCGTATAACCAATTCTTTTGAGAATTTTAATTTACACATCTGAAAACTTTGAATAACTAATTTCGTAAAGGTAGATTGTTGCACATAGCAAGTGTTCTCACAATGCAAGTTCAGATAATATACCTTGAGAATTTTTCTTAGATAATATACCTTGAGAATTTTTCTTACTCGTTCCGGAAACTTGTTGAATCTAGTTGCTTTTAGATCTTCCGGTAAATTTATTGATGAACTGAATGGAGCGAGAAAGAATTGTGTAGCCAACCCTGAGAATTGTTCGAATCAATAATTTAATCTTGAGATGAAGATATGCTTCTCTAGTTTACTGAGTTTGGTTTCATGTTAAAATACGCCTTGTCTAAGCATTTAAATTACTAAGAGTTGTGTCTGTATTTACTTTGTGAGTTGGTGTTGCCATGATGTTACTAAGAAATGGTACCCATTTTCTTTCATTGAAATATGCTTCTGTTTGGTTTGAATTACTGTATAATTATTGCAGGTCTTGGCTTATTGATAGCAGAGGACTTGCTAGAAAAGTGAAAAATGCTTCTCTTCCTGCTGCATGTCAAATCAAAGAATGTGAGGTGAATCGGGAATGCCCGAAATGCCACCATCGCATTGATAACAGTGATGTAAGCTGGCATTCTTTATGTATCTAAGAAAATAGTTGAATTAATTTCCTTTTTTTTTCCCTCTCTCGGGTGAAATTTTATTCTTGAATGTGATATGGATGTTGATACTTAACTTGAATTAATTTCTTTATCTTTTTTAGGGTGAAATTTTATTCTTGAATTTACTTACAAACTCCTTATGTGCAGGTTTCTCAAGATTGGCCTGGCCTCCCTGTTGGTGTAAAGTTTGATCCATCTGATGAGGAGCTGATTGAACATTTGGCTGCAAAATGTGGGGTGGGGAATTCGAAGCCGCACATGTTTATTGATGAATTCATCCCGACTCTTGAAGGTGAAGAGGGGATATGCTACACCCATCCAGAAAATCTTCCAGGTGAGTGAACACCTGACTCTTAGATAAATTCAGATTTTAATCTAAGTCAAAGTCAATAATTAATTTTAACCACATATTTCTTGGGTCCNTTCGAAGCCGCACATGTTTATTGATGAATTCATCCCGACTCTTGAAGGTGAAGAGGGGATATGCTACACCCATCCAGAAAATCTTCCAGGTGAGTGAACACCTGACTCTTAGATAAATTCAGATTTTAATCTAAGTCAAAGTCAACAATTAATTTTAACCACATATTTCTTGGGTCCCACAACTTTTCAACTACACATTTCATAAACTTTTATCAAAATTTATTAAAAAAATCTGATTTTAATCCCTACCAAACAAGAATGTTTGTTATTATTGTTTTTCTTCTGCCAATGCTATCATAGTATCATGTTGGGCTGATTGTACTTAAAAGTTACTTTTTTTAGTTGACTTTCTTTAAAGAAGCTGGTTTTTTACTAAAAATAATAAATTTACAAATCGTGTTTGCGAAAATAAGTAACTTAAAAGTAATTTTGACTTACTTACAGCAGTTAAAAGTTGCTGAGTTCTTTAGATTACCTCACAATTATTGCCTGATTTTGTGTAGTAATATGCACGTGTTGATGAAAATTGTAATAGAAGGCTTTCATTGTATCATAATCCTTAGCTTAAACTGATGTAATAAAATAGTTCTAATAGATGACTTGGTCTAATGTGTTTTTTTATTAGATAACATACTTCTTTGGTTCACTCACTTAAATCCCACATCGTCTCAGTACTATTGAGATGTGCAGTCTATGAGATGAAGGGAAACCTCAAATTGTTCACCGGTTTTAAAGTTATGAGTTAGTCTCATGAACTTTATCCTAGTACAAGAGCGGGTGTAGTCAGATATAGATCAGGCTTGTTTCTCTAGCCCTGAGGGAGAGTGCAAAGTGACTCCTGCCCTGGTGCTAAGCCAGTGTTAATATGTCTAACATCGGTTCAGTACAATTGAGATATAGAGTGTATGAGATGAAGGCGAATCTCAGATTGTAAAATCGATTTTACAGTTACTTGGTCCAATATATATTTGTTATTAGACTTTGGGTTTCAATTTATTGCGCTGATTAATTTTATTTATGATCATCTGGATTTGTTTCAGGTGCTAAAAAGGATGGTAGCAGTGTCCACTTCTTTTATCGGACAATCAATGCGTATGCTAGTGGTCGGCGTAAACGCCGAAGGATTCATGGCCAAGAAAGTGTGGAAAAAGGATATGTCCGCTGGCATAAGACAGGTAAGACCAAACCTGTGATGCAAAATGGGAATCAGAAAGGTTGTAAGAAAATCATGGTTCTCTATGAAACCTCAAAGAAGGGATCCAAGCCTAATAAGTGTAACTGGGTTATGCATCAGTTCCATCTGGGGACTGATGAAGACGAGAGGGAAGGAGAATATGTGGTTTCAAAGATTTCATACCAGCCACAGAAGGAGACTGCCAAGAATGAGACTAATTTGAATCGTGAAGAATCTGATATTGGGACAACCCACACAAGCCCCAAGACTCCGAAGACAAATACTCCCTTTCCTCCTCGACCAGTGAAATCTCCTGATGAAGTATCTGATAAGGGGATAACACCATCACCTCTCCAGGTAGGTGGAAACGTATTAATTGCAAACTTATTGGCCTCTTGGATTGTTGAGTTGGCCATTTCGTCCTGTAAGAATTTTCTTTTCGAAATTGATGCACAAGATACTTTTTGGATGCAACATGGGGATTTATAATGCTTATTGGAAAACTCTAGTAACTTATATCTCAATTATTGTTATACATTAGTAAACTAAGTATCTGTTCCTCTGATGGCTGCAACGTTACAATTCACTGTGTTTGCCAAGAAGCTTCCACTTATTGGGAATTGTTGCATAACATTAATTCATATTTGAAGTATACATTGTTTTGATTTTAGCTCAAAATATGGAAACCAAATGCAATACTGAGTTTCTTAATGTGGAAGTATAAACTCTTTCAGTCTATAACGATGATGTCATTAGTTGATAAATGGCTTAAATAGTTGATCCATGATTGTGTCTTTAGGTGAATCTTTGACCTGGTGTTCCCCATTCTTTATTTGTCACACTCTTTGTAATGGGACAAGTATGTGTGACACTGGATTTAAGATATTTTTGCTTGCACTTAATTGAAAACATAGGTCTTAGGTTAGTTTTAAGTTATTTGTATATCGCGCATTTTTATCTGAATATCTGGACTTTTTGAAATCAAATGTATCCTGATAGATATTGCAATTATTTTAGATATTCAAAGAGTTGTCTCATCCTTCATCTTATCCTCAGTTGCAGGAACAAATCGACTTCACCACTAGTTTGGCTGGAGAATCCCAAGCTGTTGATATGGATGATTTGCTATTATGCAACGAGATAATTGACTCTTATGCGCCGTTGAGTGATTTAAGGCCTAAAAACTCATCGAACACTCAAGTTGCTCGCAACATAACCGACTTAACCCAGGGAGATGGAAATAGTACTTTCGGAATTGCTGATCTCGAGAACTTAGATTTGGATACTCCACCAGATTTTCAGCTTGAAGTAAGCTCTTCTTCCTGTTATTTGTATTTATCTTTTTAATAAAATAATTCTAAAAACATGACGTCATTAATTCAATACTCTTATAATCCTGATCGATGCTTTCAGGATTTGCAGTTTGCTTCTCAAGACAGTATATTTGATTGGTTGGATCGCATCTAGACAAAAACTCTGCACAAGGGTGGAAGTGAAGTCCAAATTTTGTCCTGTCCCTCGTCGAATTTCAGGTAAAACGTCCATTGACAATGGAAAAAACCGGTCTTGAAGGCCTTCCAGGAATTTTCACTTTCCCCATATTTTCATCAAGTGCATTTGATCTTACCCGACAAAGCAATGGAGTTTCAACATCAAATTTATGTTGCAGCTCCACGAAGTCTCTGGTTTCGCTTTTTGGGGCTCGACTGCACTAGCTTTGAGCATCCTCGGCGTATTTTAATTACGATATTTGGGTTAAACATTCTGGTTCCAATGTCATTAAAATGGAATATAAACTACATTAAAGCTGAGACTTGTATATGTGGATTCCATCACCATGAAAGGTTATTATGTGTATATAAATCTCTCTGGTAGCATAAGGGTATGTTGTTTGTAATTTTCTTTCCTTGTTTTGGTGTCATGAATCTAAGAAATAGTGTTGGGTATATTGCACCGATAATGTGCATATTATATTTACAAAAACATATCGGTAATATGCGTGAAATCGAAAC
>CAIGRK010187160.1:0-15964 GCA_903798315.1 Fraxinus greggii | reverse complement strand
CACTGTTTTGAAAAATCGAAAACACAAAACGGCTTGAAAATGGTAAAGAGAACATGCCCTTGTTGGTTAGAAACAATTTTTGGCAATATTGGTCCCTACTCTAATGTAGATAGAATTAACATGTTACCACCAAGCCTTTATAACTTTTAGAGTCTCAGTTTGTCTAATCACAGATTGTTGAACTATTTAATCCTTGTTTTTTATTTAGATTCCTATTATTTCTCGCTTGCTTTTAATAATTTGATATTAGACGCCTCACAATTCTAAGGCATCAAATATGTTTCTTCCAATCATTCACTAATACCTCATCTGTCGTATTTTAACTGTAAAACAAATGAGCTTAATTGTGCTTTTCAGAGAATTCATTTATTTTTTGTTCGTGCAACCTCTTCATTAATAAACATCCAAATGCTGGAATTTCTTGCAGTTACCAGTTGTTCCCAAGCTACAGTTGCTTTAAACTTATTACGGGAAAGGAAAGGCTGCTATGATGTTGTACTAAGTGATGTTCACATGCCTGATATGGATGGCTTCAAACTTCTTGAGCTTGTTGGACTGGAGATGGACCTTCCTGTGATAAGTGAGTGATGCTTGTTGTTACTATGGGCTTTAAAGTTGGTTAATAAGCTTACAGTATATTTTGTAATGCAGTGATGTCAGGAGATGGAAGAACTGAACTAGTCATGAGAGGAATTCGACATGGAGCCTGTGATTATTTGATAAAGCCTATTAGTGTCGAAGAATTGAAGAATATTTGGCAGCATGTTGTTAGGAAAAAATGGAAAGTAAACAAAGAACAAGACCATTCAGGTTGTTTGGAAGATGGCGATTGTCAAAAACGAAGAAATGATGTTGAATATGCTTCTTCTGTCAATGACGGAACTGATGAAGTATTGAAAATACAGAAAAAAAGGAGGGATGCTAAAGAAGATGATGACATGGAATCAGAAAATGATGACCCTACTATGGCAAAGAAGCCGCGCGTGGTCTGGTCGGTTGAGCTCCATCAGCAATTTGTTAGTGCTGTAAATCAGCTCGGGATTGATAGTATGAACTTTCACATTTTGCCCTACATGGAGAATGTATTGCATCTGTCTAATTTAGATTTTTCTCCTGGAAGATTCCTAATTAGTTGGTTTTAAAGAATAGCATTTATGTCCTCAGTAGCCTTTTTCCCCTGGATATGCCTGAATTTGGGTTTAATGTTTGTTTGATAAAACTTTACAAAAATGTTGTCAATTTTTCAATTGATCAAACTTCAATTTTAACCGCACATTTCATGGGATCCACCACTTTTATCAACTTTTTTCAAAATCTACTAAAACGTTTATCAAAAACTTTCTCGCACAACCCTAGTTTGTTACTTTTTTTTTCTACCTTTTCATTTTGATTCTTTCTTGTCTTCCTTCCAGAAGCTGTACCCAAGAGAATCCTTGAATTGATGAATGTTCCAGGTTTAACTAGGGAAAATGTGGCTAGCCATTTACAGGTCGGAAACTCTCTTCCACTTGTTTAGTCATTGTCATTCTTTCGTTCTAATTCACATGTTCATTATTTTTTTTAAATGACAGAGAAACTATAGGATGCAAAAATAAGTAACAGTAGAGCTTTAGGTTGACTATATGCCTGTCATTTGCTCATATGTGAGAATAACAATCTGATGTTGTACGCTCGTATCAAGAACTACAATTTCTGCTTAGAATTCTACTCTTTCTGCCTAGGGACTCATCCCAATCACTGTGAACAATCTGATGCAGTACGCTCATAACAAGAACTAGAACTGTAGGAGAGGGGGAAGAAGAGAGGGAAAAGAGAATCAGAGGGGACAAGAGAGGACGAAAGGGAAAAGGAGGGGAAGGGAGGAGAGAGAAGCAGTTGAGAGAGGAAGTAGTCTTTGTTCAATAATCAATAGTCTTTATAATACAAAACCCTTACTCCTATTTATGGTTGAAATCTTGAACAAGCAAGGAAATAAAATAAAATACATCTCCAGCATTGGTACGTTTGCAATATAATATCATTAAGGATCTCCATCACAATCTCTACCCTAAGTAACGTTCCTTCACTCCTGCCAACCAAGCTCTTGTTGGTAGATTGGAACTTCAAATGACAAGCATGCAGAAACAAATATATAAAAATTAAATCCTTGATTCAGTAACTGAAATTCAAAGACCTTTTTGCGACACAACACATAAATGCACAAAGGAGTTTAATCAGAATACCTCTTTGTGTAGATTAATCTTGCTTCCAATCTTCAGATCTCCCAAATATTGTCCAAGAATAGTTTACCAATGCGCGTGGCTACTTTTATTTGCATTGAATTCATAAGACTGGAGACTGGCTAGAAGAAAACACACAATAAAGGTGTGGCTATTTTTAATTGCACCGAATTCACTAGATTGGGGACTGGTTAGAAGAAAGAACACAATAAAGTTGGGTGGGGCTGCATAAGTTTTTGTGTTGTTTCTGGCTGCTTTTTGTGGTCTTTTAAAGACACCATCAGACTTGTAACCCTGTTCTAGTTCCAGTCACCAAGTGACCAAATCCTGTCCCGTTTCATGTGACCCTAGCTACTTAGGTGACACCCAATTGAGTCTTGCAATCTAAGATCCAATAGGCCAAAAGCTGTTCTGGTTAATTATGGCTAATTGGTTGAAGTTATTTATATTGGGTCATTGCACTAAAGATCCAATATTAATCTCTTAAATTTACAAGTTACTTACAGAAACTCTCAAACTATCAAATAATAAGTAAGTTTAGCCCTAACATCCATAATCAGAGTGGAACGCAAAAAGGATAGTTTTAGTCCTTTAGTATTTCTTTATCCTTAGCTCACATTTTCCTCTAATGGAACCATCTATTTGTCAGTTAATGATAGATACCATTGTTTGACAAGCATTTTGTCCTATAATTAGAGCTTAGATTTTCCTGTGTACCGAAAAAGCCTAATTTGATATATACCTCTTGATGGATTGATGGATTATAGTGGAGACACTCCAAATGCACTTGTATTTCTGCTTAGAAGTCTCCACTTCTATGGCCACTGAAAGCCATTCACCCAATTATGAAATAAGCAATAGTGTGATATTAAAGTACTTTATTCCATAATTATGGACAGGGTATAGATTATGGATTATATTTTTCACCGCATAAATCTTTAAGTGCATATTCATGACTCCTATAAGAATGGATCCTTAGGATATTTGCTCAGATAGTAACAGAATGTGGAAACTAACGGATAAACTAATTTCATTTATTTAAGTATTTATCTCAAAAAGGTACTATTACAAGAAAAGACTTGCTTATATGGCAAAAAACCTCACACTCCAACCCTCATGCTCTTAACATTGACCTCAAGTTACCACCCTTCCTCTCAGCTTCTCATCTCAAATTAAGTGCTTGAAATGGAAACCATGATCCACCTTGACCACTAAAACTTCAAGCATTATTGTATGATATTGTATAAAGCCTTGTTTGAGCCCCATTTTTTTATTGGGGAAATGTGTTTTGGAATGGTTATTTTTCAGAGAATTTGTAGTTGGAAAAAGTTTTGAATTTACGTGTAAAATTATTTTATGGAAGAACGTGTACTTGAAAATGAGTTCTGGAAAAATGGGTTTTTGGAAAAAAAATGGGGCTCATATCGATAGAAGGAAACTTAAACTTAGGGAGAGAACAGAAAGAACAACATGATAAAGAGAAAATAGTTTACTCAAGAAGGCTAAAATCCCTCACACTTAGCACCAAGAGAATCGAAACCAGTGATAGCTCCAGATCTTCATGAGCTTTCTCCAAAATCATCCGACACTGATCTACAGGAAACAAACTCGGTCATGTACCCTTAATCATATTTCAAAATTTGTAGCTTATGAAGCTCTATCTCCAGGATTTTAGTCTTTTATCGTTAACCTTGATAGTTTGTTGGGTGCAAATAGGTGTTTAATGTGAAATATAAAGCAGATGAGACAATAGAAATGTACAAAGCTCGTCTGGTCACAAAGGGATATACTCAAACTTATGGTATGGATTACATAGAAACATGCGCACCGGTTGCAAAACCGAATACAATTCGGTTTTTTCTATCACTGGCAGCAAACTTGGATTGGCTACTCTAACAACTTTATATTAAGAATGCATTCCTCAGTGGGGAGTTGGATGAAGAATTCTACATGATGCTTCCACCGAGATTTTCTAAGAAGAAGAAAACAAAGTATGCAAATTAAAAAAATCTCCGTATGGCCTCAAACAGTCACCTAGAGTATGGTTTGACAATTTTGCAAACGTGTTGAAAAATCAGGTATACCAACAAGGATGGTCAGATCACACTATGTTTTTCAAAATATTTGAAGATGGGACAAAAAACAAAAATCATTCCGATCGTATATGTTGATGACATGATCCTCACTAGAGATGATACAGTTGAGATAGACGCTAAAAGGCAGTCTAGCCACAGAATTTGAAGGAAAAGATTTGGGACAAATGCGATACTTTCTGGGAATGAAAGTAGTAAGATCAAAGAAGGGTATTAGTGTTTCACAACGAAAATATGTTTTGGATCTCTTAACTGAAACTGTTATGCTTGGGTGTAAACCACTGGCTATTGTATTTTTATACGAGGAACTTGGTAACTTGGAGAAGTGAGAAATAAAATGTAGTAGCTAGAAGTAGTGCGGAAGCAGAATTCAGAGCAACTACTCGAGGAATATGTAAAGGACTATGGTTAAACAACAAACTCTTAGAATAACTACAAGTTACAATGAAATTCCCAATTAAGCTCTATTGCTATAACAAAGCAGCTATCGGCATCTCACTCGACCTAATCCAACATGATTGAACAAAACGTGTAGAAGTGGAAAGACACTTCATCAAAGAGAAAGCTGAAAATGGAATCATTTGCATGATTTACGTCCCTACCAAGAACAAACAACAGACGTGTTCACCAAAGGGCTAAACGTACAAATTTTCGGTGATTTCATCTGCAAGTTGGATTTGATTGATATCTATAATCCAATTTGAGGGGGTGTAGGAATCCCGATTCAGTTATGGGATTATTTTATTTTATGTATATGGTATACTTAGCGTTAAGTTAGGAAAGGTTTTTTCTTCCTTAGTTATAATATTACTTTCCTTTCTACTACCCTGTATTGTGCATGTATACTGAGGCAGGTTCTACTGTAAATATATTGAGAAATAAAGAATTTAATCTTTTCTCACCTTGTCTACATATATTAGAAGCTGGATGTACGGGATGTATATTATTTTGGAAGGAGATTGTTGGGGTTTGGTGATTGTTCTTTGTGGTGGAGGACTGGTCACTGCAGTGCTCAAGGCAGAGACAAAATTATGTTTATCATCTGAATCAGTGTTTATGTAGTATATTGATTATCTTAATATACGTTAGGTCAAGAACACAAAATATGAAATGAGTGGACAGGAGCCTAATTGGGGATAAAGTAGAAGGATTACTTAGATGCTTGGGCGGGTCTTATTGTTAAGATGCTTGGGCGTGTCTTACTTGGACCTAACAGTCACAATAGAGATGCCTGGTAGTATAGGTTATACTAGATAGAGGTATATAACACTGGCCTAGTTTGGTTGTTAGTATTCATTTTCAGTAGCTTTTTATGTGATATAGCTTTGGGCTCTAATAGAGGGGTCAAAAAAGGACCCCAAGTTTATTTGGAGTAGGGCTTAGAGTAGATTCATCTATTTCCCCTCGTTTATGCCCGCAGATTGCACAACAATGTTTTATTTTATTTTTTTTAAATTTATTTTCAACTTCTCATTCTCGTAAAACTGACGGTGGTATAGAGAGGAGCTCAAAATATTGAGATTCATTGAAGGAGAATAAATATTTCAAGGGATGTAATCGTGCTGATGCATCTGAAATTTTGTTCCTCTTGTACCATAATTCGAATTGAAGACTAGAATTAGGAAAATCTTGTACAATGTCTCTTGAGATAAGTTTGTGTCGATCAGAGTTCAGTTACCATGCCAAATGACATGAATCGAAAAAGTAATTCAGAAGAAAAATATTGTTGACACACTGCTTTTATGTTGTATTGCCATTCCATGCTTGTGGGAAAGCCCCATAATTTTGAGTTAAAAAGTGGCAACACTCCAAAGAAGTATCTAGTTCTAGAGCTATTTGATATTTTGTTCCTACCGACAGAATTCTTGTAAACCTCATATCAAAATTCATTACACCAACAAGCATTTATCCACAGTTTTGAAACCCAACCCGAACAAAGAGACTGTTCACTAGTTGAACCGGTGACTCGGTGATTGAATCAACCGGTCAATTCATGTCTAATGTAACATTAATTATTTCTATTTGCTTTAAAATAGTGTGACCCTTAGATACAATATTTCTTAGTATATAAATCATAGGATCCCAACTAAACCAAGCTAAAAGAAGAATTGGAGGAAAAAAACCTTAGATGAGAATCAGAAACTTCATCTGCAATACATAAACGAGGGTGTTCTGTTGGGCCAATAAAAATCTCTGACTCCCACGTTTTGTTCACAACTAATGTTTAATGGCTGCAAAAGAGGAAACTGGAAAGGGAATTCTATAGACAGAAAATCTTCCTTTTTGAAGATTTAAATTACATAGAGAAATAAAATTCAAAATTTTAGACTCCACGTTCTCTTGCCATCTACCGCAACTTGAAATGGAAGCTTCAATCACTGGATTGCAGTACAACTGGAAGAGATTTCTCTATACACTTTTTTGTTTCTCAGAAAGATTGAAATAGAAAGTGAGTGATGCATGAGTGCCAATACAAATTTTCGGTCTTTTGAGGTACTTGGCCCAGGTGGTTCGTCAGCATACTGGGTCACCGATTTTCAAAAGCCAGGACAGTTGTTTTGAGTTTTGGATGATTCTCTTGCAAACAGATCTTATAGATACACCCGTAACACCAGGACCGGTCATAGTCCTGGTTTTATCTTTCATTATGTGGTTTGAAACTGCATGTATATTGTGAATGGAATTTCTACTCTTGCTGGTGTGGTTTATCTGTTGATCAGGTCATCATTTTGCTAATCTTGGTTCTCAGCAATTATGATGTCAATGTGCAGAAATTTAGACTCTATTTGAAGAGGTTAAGTGGAGTAGCTCAACAACAGGGTAGTCTTCACAGTTCTTTTTGCAGTCCTGCAGAACAAAATCCAAAACTGGCATCTCTGGGAAGATTTGATATTCAATCATTGGCAGCTTCTGGTCAACTTTGTCCGCAGACATTAGCAGCTCTGCATGCTGAGCTTTCGACTCGACCAGCAGGGAAATTAGTTTTGCCAGCAATGGATCAACTAGCTCTATTACAAGCTTCTCTAAAGGGGACTAAATGTATTCCTGTAGATCAAAGTGTGGCTCATGGTCAACCTCTTATTAAACGCTCATCCAATGTCGAACATATTTCTCAGAATATCATATCCGATGAGGATGTTCAATTGGGATTTGGACCCTGGATGTCCAAGAACCTTGCTAACATTGTACCAACTTGCAGTATTGGCAGTGTAGTGGAATCAGACAGTGATAAGGTGATAGGTTTCATACAACATCAGCAGCATGAAAAACAGCAGAAGCAATCTATGATTCTGGAGCCGAGTCGGTCAATAAATGTGCAGCCTTCTTGCGTAGTGATTCCATCTCAGTCATCAGCCAATTTTCAAGCCGCGAGTAGTCCTGCTTCAGTCAATCAAAACTGCAGCTTCAGTAGAAATTCTGTGATGGAACACAAAAACCCACCATTTCAACCAAATAATTCATCAGGTGTTGGGCAAAGCTTGGATGGGGAAGTTAAACCATCATTCATGCCTTCTGGGTTTGCTGATGCAGGTTCTGTTCCTTCATCCGTGTCATCCTGTTCAATAAATGAGGACAACAATGCTCATCGGCAAGTTCAGAACTTGTCCACATCATCAAGTTCAGTGAGACAGTTTCTAGGCTCAGTTCCTAACATTTCTTGCATGCAAGGTTCTTATAATTTTGAGTCGGCCAATGTGCTTGACCAGGGACGAGTTAGGAGTCCTATATATGTTGATAAACTGACATCCATACCTAGCCGCTTTGCTGTGGATAAAGAAGAGTTGCTATCTAGCATGAATCATGAAAAATTCTACATTGGAAATAATGGGATCATAGTAAAGCAAGAGCCAAACATGAATTTGACTGAAAATGTGAAAGTGGGCGTCCCAATATGGAAACATTTCCCCACAAATGATCATATGGGTGTTTTCTCTGACTAGGTAAATTTCTGAGTTTAACCATTGCGATTGCTTTCTATCAAGTTAGAATTTTGAGAGTAAACTTGCACCTTCTTCTTGTAGTACTCAATTTCTAGGTATTTTCAACAGTTGAAATATGTTTCGGGGTTTGGTTGGCAGTGAATTTGCCTAAATTAGGGTCTGAATTTCTGTTGTTTCAATTCCAACAGGGAAACCAGCAGGTCTGTTATGATGGTTACAACTTTACCTGCCGTGGAGAAAAAAGAAATACTGTATGATGTTAGGGTTATTTTTCTAAGTGGTTGGCCTCGCTTCATAGATTAAAAATGTGTGAATAAGACCAAGGAAGATAATAAAAAAGAAAAGAAAAGAAGATAGCGTGCAAAGAGGCACAAGTAAATACCACATTATAACATTTTCACATCACTAAAGATCATAAAAAATATTAACCATAAGATATAAATTGTGGATAAAAAATGTAAAATAGAATTAGTCATACAACATATTAACACAACAAACAAGCAATGCTAGTGACAAGATGATCCAATACCAACTATTATGATGGTACCTGCTAAAACAACTCAGTTTGATATTTAAAGGTGCTGGATTGGTGCTGGTAAGAGTCATCTGCCAAACTCAGTCGTACGAGTGAGTACTCGAAAATACAATTTTGTACTGGACAATCTTGATAGCTTGTTCAATTATGAAGGTAATGGATTGGGCTGGTATGTGACCAAACTACTATGAGATTTGTCGTACTGTAGGGAACTAGGAGATAATTTTGTGTTATAAATTGTAAAGCTTGCTTTAATATAAAAGTGACCCAATATGATAACTTCCACAAATTTATACTTGAATGTTTTATGGAAATAGAAAATCTCCTATAACCTTTCAAGTCATTTCTGACTAAGTTCATTGTTGATTAAATATGCCATTTGCATTTATGCAGTTTCTATAGAGCACTTATTTGTGAAGAAGCCTGAACTCAGCGTGAAATGATTTTTTGCCAAGTCTGATAGTAAAATGACTTTTAAGTTCAGATTACAATCAATCTGATATAAATCCTTTTGGATGTTTCAGTTTAAATCTCAAACTAATTAGAAATGGAAATGCTTGCTGTCTAACTACGTATTTCTGTTTGCTAGCAATTTATGACTTGTGCTGAATGTGGTGATAATTTTCGGAAAATAAATGCATATGACAATCTAGAATAAGCAGGTCCTGCTGTATAACTCTATCCTATACTTGGAAATTTAGAGAGATGGACATAATCGAACTACGGTTGCCTGCTGAACTTATTGAATAAAAATTGAAGTACATAATGTTAAAAAATATTCATACAGCATCCGACCTGAAACATCAATTTTATGCTTAATTCATATTTCAATTAGCCTGGACATACTATGTGTCGTAAGTATCTAATGATGTAGATGCCATTTCCATTACACCAGTTAGAAAATCGGATAATTCAGATCAAATTCGGCTTCTGTGTTACTTAATCCGGGACAATTTCTAATTGCAGTTTGCTTGATTTGAAGGAGATGGTCGAAATATGAATAGCTATTTGCTTGACATTTTCACATTTGTTTTCGATTTGATTATGTAGCTATGCAACATTTCTTCTTTTTATAACAAAAGGAGACAAGATTGAAGTGCCCCCTCCCCCTACTTTGCGGAGTTGGGGTTGATGAATTTGTATGAGAGTTTTTCATGGTAATTGGTAACATATACGCAATGCGTGTGCATGCATGCACACGCATCTGTTTATTGACTACTGACTGATTAACTCATTTTGCTTTAACTGCAACTGGATTTCATTCTGTGTCAGTGCAATTGTCAAGATTCTATGGTGACAAACAATTTTCCCTCTGGTGCTTAAATTCTAGTTACAGGCCTTGTGCCTGTTTGATTTCACATGCTTAATATCCACTACTACTCTTTTCAGCTGCAGAGATGGATGCGGAAATGTTCTGGTGGATCCACAAATCGGAATCTGAATTCTATCATCGTGATAAGACTTTGAAACCTGGTTTCTTCGGCTTCCGTGCAAAACATAATTGGCGTCTGGCAATAATTTATGTCGAAGATCTATAGCTTGTAAAGCATTCCTCTCTATGGCTAATTGACGTCGAAGATCTATAGCTTGTAAAGCATTCCTCTCTATGGCTAATTGACATTAAAATTGTGTAGATGTTGCTGTTTGTCTCAAAAACTTCTTGTATTTATTAGTTAGGTTTAGCATATGTATATAGTCTGTGTATGTTTAGTGCTGTCACGTTGTTTAAATATAAACTGATCTCACTAGGAATGGGAAACTGTAGCCCTGTCGGACAAGGATGCAGTGTTTGTCCTTGGGCTGAAATATGATAATCTTGATTTTCTTTTTGGAATTGAAATTTCCTGTTTATAAATCTCAATATACCTATTAAAAAATTTATTTTTATCTCAATAGGATAGTCTTGTTTCTTTTTAAAATATACAGTTTGTAACCGACTCGTGAGTTTTTCCAGGGTCCAATGACCCAATTATTGGTCGATCCAAATCCAAGAACTATGCTTAATACTAAAGAATAATGTTATACAGCATCGTTGGTGGAGAACACGAGTCTAATTAGGGTTATCTGATAAGTTTAATTAAAGTTAAATTAATTGAAAGAATGTAGGACTCATTTAATTCGACAACTTCTATAATGCTGGTATCAATGGTGTTAAATAGTATTATTCGTGTTCCTAAGCTTACTAGTTCAGAATTCATTATTCCTTTAGTACCGTGCAACTTTAAAGAAAAAAATTAAAATGTTGTCTTACCAATCATATCGGTAACGTAGCGTGCACAAAAACATACTTAAGCACCAACACAACAGATAGAAGCACACTAACAAATAACACTTCATATTATTACATGTAAGACTAATAATTGTTCACAAGCAACGATACACATGAAGATACAGTTGAGAACAATTGTAACTGATAAATACATTGAGAACAATTGTAACTGATAAATACATCATATTCTTTATCATCATCATCATCATCATCATCATCAAGTTGTTCTTCTGTAATTTCTTTTAATTTTCGTCGACATGGAGAATAATTCATATATTAGGAGTTTGTATGATTTGGATTCATAACAGCACCTTCACAAATTCACGACATTTAGTCATCCGATGATGTTATTACAAAATCTTGAAGCGCAACAAGTTTTGCCCGTCCTCCATACTCTTCCGGTAAGGCTTCTTCACCAACAGTTCTCGTCAACTCCCTTCTTTCCTCTTCATTGCACACAATTACAATCTGTACAGATTGCCAAGACTACTGTTAATACGAGAGTTTGAAAACGAGCAGCACGTGTTTGAAAGAAGTAAAATCGTTGACACGATATTAAGATGATCAGATATCATCTACTTTATATTGCTAAATGAGTAAACCGGAGAACGAAGTTTGGAGTATAAATATATGTTACAAGATCACCGAGTACCAAAATCTATATGTACAATGTACCTTTTCTAAAGTAGCCTTCTCAAGGAAGCGAGATACCACCCTCCAAACAGCTACAAAAACCGAGGCATGTGTAAAAGGTAACATTTGGCTAAGCGCTCTGGATAGTAAGACTACATACAACAACATCAAACATAAGTATGTATATGAACATTCATATAGGATAGCATCGAGTTATAGAACACATTGCTGATATTGGTCGACCGCAATATACTGTTGAGTCACCTTCTACAGCATGCAACCTATGGCCTATCTTTTTAAGACCAAAGTATCAGCATGAGCGTGACAGTCATATTAATGCCTAGGCCATTGTAGTATTCAGTCTCTCAGATAACTCAAAAGTTTTGGTTTCTAACATGCAACAAAGCATAGACATATTACGTCCTCGAAAAAAATTCTAACTTCATATCAATAACACAGTAAATTCTGCATCTGTGGTATTGCTAAGTGATATTTGCTCTGAAAACAGAAAGTAATCTGCTTGTAGGAGATCAACGATAGATGAGAAACCGATTATTGCATCAATAATGTTTTTTAAGAGGAATGCAACTGTTTTATCATCCACCATCCAAGGTGACAAGTGACGCTGAGAGAATATCATATGGGTAAAAGATGGAATGAGAAGGATCCGGACCTCTACATGCATTTATCACCATATTTACTAAATCGAAGGGTCATGGTTTACTAAATATCACAAAGCAGCTAATAAGAATGGGTTTTCAACCAGAACAAGCATAATTCAGGTTCTAGGAACCGAAAAGCACGAAAAAGGATCCAGATTCTTTTGCTCAGACATACATATTAGAATGCTAAAATTTGGATTTTCTGAGTATTTTAAAAGGCCAGGTACTATCCGGAGAGAGTGTAAAGGGACTCGTAGAAAGGCAGACACAAGTGAGAAGGTTCTGACTGATGTGAAGGCTTTTCTACTATATAACGTTGCACTCGGACAAACAATGCAGAAGTAGAATGTTTTTACTAGAAATCAAAGGACACAATACAATGTTTTCACGTAGAACAATAGTTACCTGTAAGAACTGAAAACCTGTGATTAAACCACGAGTATCAATGTTTCTGTAACCAATTTGTTGCAGATCAAGAATGGCAATCAACTTCTCATTTCCTATTTCTCGACCTCTGAAAGAACTGAGACGGGCAGAGAAAAATACAAATCAGAATTGAATTGTCATAATCTCATAAAGAAAGGTACAACTCACTTAGTAATATTATACTACAGCAAATCTTGCTACACCGAAGATTGCATATTTACTTCACTATCTTAGAAGCCATGACTAATTTGAAATAGCATCGAAGACCAACAAAAAATCTTACCGTGAGATTGGTATGCTTTGTGATGCATGATCATGCTTTGTAATCTTAAAGCATTTCTATCTTACATAGTGATATAAATGATCACATTTATTAGCAATCACATTTTCATTTCTATTTTTTGTTGCATTAGCCAAGACAAGGATTTGAAGCTAAAACAACAAAAATCCCAGATTGATTATCACATGCAATTTTTGATTAACATATCTACAACTTAATGACCACAGAGTTCTCTGAAACAATACCTTGAAATGGTTTTATCCAGTAGATGAACCACAAATTCTGCGCCAGGAGAAACATTTTGCATCAGAAAACTCGTCAGCACATTTATTTCAAATTTCCCAGACAAAGCATAATAAAGCCAAATATTACTTATGATACAGGGACAGATATGTACATTGTTAGTCTTCACAAATCATCTTTAGGTAGAGCTAAGAGCATTTCCAAAAGAGTCTTTAAATATAAGATAATCTCTACATTAAAGAGTCAACTCTTAAAATTATGCTCCAAGAAATTCTTTAAATTAACATTTTAAAACAGATGAACTCAAAATATTTTAGTTTTCAATGGAGATAAGTAATATAATAATTCGGAAGGAAGTTGGTGAAAATAAAAAAATAGGGAAGAACAATAAATATTTTTTGAGATAAGTGTTAAATATAGAGAGTCCGTTGGGGTGCTTAAAAATTCTCTCTCTAAATTATAAAATATGCTTCTCAAAAATAGAGAATTTCTTAGAAATGCTCCAAGTCTTGGTTAGAAGATTAATTTTGGTTAACAGTCCACTCTTGCATATGTGGTTCTTTAAGGGCCTGGACATTGAGGGAACAAAAAATGCACAAAAAGCACAAGTTCAGTTCCTTATGTCTTCGCACAATTCATTTTAGGAGGAACGTACCATTATAGGCCTACCAAAATCATAAATCATAGTAATATTTTATACCTCAATTGATCAATTTTATTTGACTTACTGCTCCCATAACTCCCGTGCGGTTAAAATAACTTACTTTTTACTCCAAAGTAAGAAAATATATAAACATTTTAAAAAAATAAGCGAAGTCAAACATGATATTATATGAGCTTTACTAAAGAATACAAAGAGTAACAAGACCGTTATCTCTGACTTCGACATGAAAGCAAAAAAAAATGATTATAATCAACACAATAATTGACTATTTACCAAAGAGATCACCAAACCTCAATAAATCACAAAGGTGGATCATAATTGGAAATAGAATTCAATGGCCCCACGGCCATGCAAAAACAAGTCAACCGTGCTAAAATAATTAATAAACTTTAGTCTTTAAAGCCAAATAACTCCTTCAACGAACTCTTTCCTTGAAAAGTTTTTACAGTGCTTAAAAGTTACTGTTTCATAACGTAACTTTAAACTTCATTAGGTCAAAAGTATACTTAAAAACTAAGTGTGAATTATTTTTACAGGTCTCATGCTCAATTTGACGCTTAAACATGATAACATAAAAAAAAATAAGAAAGGTATCGTTCAAATTAGAATCTTACTATTCAGTAAAAAACAAAGCATGAATATAGGTAATCTCATAAAACTAATGCTGTAAGCTTAAAAAAAAAAAAAAACAGAATTTTTTACTCTTGAATTGGAGTTGATCCTTGGCAGGAACATGGTTTTTGATTTTGACTACAATTACAGGACATCCCTTAGTTGATTGGCCCTGCAAATAAATCTTTCTTGAATTTAATTCATCCTGTACTTCAGAATCAGGGATGTAATTAAGTGGCACAAATGAAGTCCTCCATTGCAGCCACTGCACATACATCTTTGCAGCTTTCTCAACGTCCATTGATCTTGCAATCAAGAACCTCATCAAAGTTGGGTCTTCATACTTCTGCAAGGAAGTGGCCTTTTAGCATCAAAGAACTAGACTTTTTGATCATCAATATTTTAAAGCTTATATTTCGTAAGAATGTGAGTGCGGAAATGGTTTCTAAACATTATGCGGGATTTTCGGTTAAAAAATTACCTCAGTGGAAGAACCAAGCTTTTCAACAGACATTCTCATCTGGGCTACTGCAAGTTCATGATTTTGGTCCATTTTTGGTGCTTTTGAGCAACAAAAATGGGAGAGGGAGAAAGTCAACTCTTATGTTCAAATGGGTGCCCAAAGAACAAGAATAGAGAGGGCAATAGTAGGGAAATAACACAGAGAAGACGAGTGATATTAATTGCACTTGCACAGTACTTCTTGACAAATTTGAATTTTTTAATCAATAATTGCAAGCAAATATACATAAATCTTAGGAAGACAGTGTTTTTGTTGTTAAAAAATTACAAATAATAATAATAATAATAATATTCTATTCAAATGTGTTGGTCCAAAGAACAAGGGGAGAGAGACGACCAGCATCTTAATTTAATGTTAAAAATAGAGCACGTGGATCTTCCTTCGTTCGTGTGCATACTTGTACAGTTCCAATTTTCAATGAAGATTGTGCCACCATCTGTAATTTGACATCGTCACCTTTGAATTTGGCAATTAAGTTTTCAGTGTTTTTCATCCAATTTTTTTCATTCACATTATTTCGATCACTTCTCTAACCTTTTTCTGTACAAATCACGAAATCCTTAAATGAAATTGAATTCTGGGTTTTTGTTTAACCTAAAAATCACACATAGGAATTCGAAGCACGAAGGGACAAAGATACTCCCAAATCTCGTGTCTTCAATTTCCTTCTATTTTTCCCCTCGTTTAACCTTTTGCTTTTATTTGGATCATATAAATTCATTGATAGATAAATTTATGATAGACCTCAACATTTGAGTTATAAATTTAAAATCCACCAATAATTTTATGAGACACGATATTTAATATGAGATGATTATCGTAGCCCATTAGATCATTCATATATAAAGTTTACTTATTCATAAA
>CAIGRK010187148.1:0-11632 GCA_903798315.1 Fraxinus greggii | reverse complement strand
TTTTTTCATAGCAAAAACTTTGATCGTTGGATCAAACTTCTTGAATCATTTCTCTTATCAAAGTTTTTCATTTTTCTTTGTGCTTAATTTATATATGAATTTTAAAAGAGATGTATTTTTGAAGAAGATATTTGCACTTACATTGCATAAACGTTTTCTACTTCTTCATATTGAAACTTTGATTGAATCAAACTTGTAAACATCATATTTATCAAAGTTTCTAATTTCTCTCTTAGTACTTAATTCATCACAAATTATTCATTGAAAGATAGATATATTTTTGAAGAAGATTTTTGCACTTGCATTGCATAAAATTTTTCTTCTTCATATTGAAAATTTGATTGATTGAACTAAACTTGTAAAATCATCATATTCATCAAAGTTTCTCATTTCTCTCTTATTACTTAATTTATTACAATTATCCATTAAAAGAGAGATATTTCTTGAGATGATTTTTGAACATACATTGTATTTATTTCTTCATCTTCATATTGAAACACTTTGATTGATTGAATCTAATTTTTTACTATCATATTCATCAAAGTTTTTCATCTAATACTTGAGCTATCATTTATTACTATTCATTGAAGTGTTAGCCTCTCTTAGTACTTAATTTGTTTGTATTATTTATCAAGAGAGAAATTTCATTGTAAAATCACTTTGATAAAGTATGGGTTGTGTTGAAATCCCTTAAAGATCAACATTGTATAAGGATCGGTAGTCATTGTTGTAAGTCACCGTGTGGGTCATATTGAGGTCCCGTAAAACTCAATAGCGTGGGTCTAAAGCTTAACATTGTATAAGGATCGGTGTTCCTTGTTTATAAGTCACTGAAAGCGTTGTAAAGGGTTGGATTGCACCATAATCAATCAACATAGTGAAAAGGCCTTATTCGTGCCGAAGAACTTGGTAACGGAAGACGTAGATCATTGCTTTAGATCGAACCTCTACAATTATATCATTTGCATCCTCTCTCCCTTTTACTTATTGCTTTTATATTTGTGATAACTATTTTAATTAATTTATTTAGTCTTTACTTGCTTGAATTTAGATTAATTCTTTCAAAAAGTAAAAACCAATTCACTCCCCTCTTGCTAAGTTATTCTGGGCTTTCACAATAGTCCTCCAGAATCCAGGGATGATTACTTGTATAATGAGTGGACTTTGAAGTTGATGTTTGATATTGTACGCAAAACCTGTTGAAGCCTGTAGTAACGTTAAATAAAGCAAAAATGAGGCCCTTGCTAAGAAAAAGAGCACGTTGATGTAATTGAAGTTTGTAGTAAGGCTGAATAAAGTAAAAGCGAGACCCTTGCTAAGAGAGCGAGCCTATTGATATAGTTGAAGCTTTTAGTTATCCTGAATAAAATAAAGGCGAGGCTCTTGTTAAGAAGGTAGCATGTTGATGTAGTTGAAGCCTGTAGTAAGGCTAAATAAAGCAAAGGGTTGGCCATTGCTAGGAGGGTAAGCCTGTTGACAAAATTGCAGCTTGTAGTAAGGCTGAATAAAGCAAATGCGAGGCCTTGCTAAGAGGGAGAGTATGTTGATGTAGTCGAAGCTGATGAGATGCGTGCTACAATAATTTGAAAACATCTCTCGTTTCCAAGACATAGCAGTTGAGCAACTTGGGGTTTTCAATACGCGTAATGCATGTACATTTATTGCGCCATGATGATGGTCCGTTACAACGGCAAAGGCCACAGTATCCTTGAGTGCGTGCTTAGCACAGAATGATCTGAGTCATTGATACAAATTTTAGCAAGCAGTTTTTGGTTTTAACGTGCTAGATGGGGACACAGGTGTATGCCTGGGATTTCATTGAAACTTATTCAACGGTGGAGCTTCGTCTTTGTTGCTTATAAAAGGAAAAACTTAGCCATTTCTCACATTTTTACCTTTTCAAAAATTCTCAAATACTTGAAAGATCATTTGTAATTTTCGGTCATCTTTACAGCTTTTTCGGCGACCACTTGTATTCAGACCTCCTTTTGTACGTATTTTTTTACTTGAGTAAGTAACAAGCCCTTATATTTTTCTTTTTTTGCCTAAAGGTGGGGCCATCATTGTGGTCGACCTGCATAGAGGAGAGTGAACTAGAGGCTTTTAGGGAGCGCTATAGGATCTCAGACACCATTGCGATGTTTGTCCCCAAAATTGATGAGCGAGCTTGTTTTCATAGAGATGGGTGTGTTGCCGTGAGATAGGTGATTATGGGTACTGGGATGAGGTTGTCTTGACACCCTTTCTTCAGATATATACTTAGACAGTATAACCTAGCCCATACCTAGCTTGTGCCCAACACATGGAGCCAATGGTAGGGGCCTTTCTTCTTTAGAAAGGGGCCACTCTTGGCGAGGATATGTCTCTCCATGTTTTCTAGAGCCTCTTCCAACCCTGGGGCTCTAGTATGGGGAAGATTGTAAGGGGTGGTATTATATGAATCTCTGGGGTCCGCATTCCCTCTTCATTTTGGGCACACTAACCTCAATAAAGAATTAGAAGTCGTTTTGGTCCAGTGTTAGGGGTGTGGTCCCAGAAATAATTGTATTGACTTAATGCCATGAGTCTAGTGAGCTTTTGTTTGCTATGAGTATGTTTACTACTGTATTTTGACGAACTATATTATTAACTTGTCTTTTATGCAGCTCGTAAATGGCTTTGACATTAGCCCACTCAGACGGCTCGAGCTCGAAGCGGTTGATGCCATGAGTATAGTGAGTTTTTGTTTGCTATGAGTATCTTTACTACTGTATTTTGACGTACTGTATTATTAGCTTATCTTTTATGCAGCTATAGTCAACCGCTTCGAGGTCGAGCCGTCTGAGTGGGCTAATGTCAAAGCCATTTATGAGCTGCATGTTGAGAAGAGGCATTTCAAGAATGTTGTTAGCAAACAAATCATTTTCATTACTCATTTGCTGATGGCCATCTGGGGAAGTAGCCTCGACATTCATGTGTGCTTTGGCCTTATGTTTTGAATGAGCACTTAATGCATCATTCCTTTTGCAGAGCAACATGAGAAGAAAGTGCATTTCAAGCTAGACATGTTCTTTTTGAGGCGTCTTTACGAGGTGAAAAAGAATAAACCTTAGAGTACAAGTTCTTCAGCGTACAAACATCAGAGAGACGAGCTATCTCGCTTATCCAAGCTAAACCCTCCGCCTTCTCCATAGAAGAAAGGCAATGAGAATGTGGAGCCTCAGGGGGAGAGGCCTCAGAAGAGGAGGTTGACAATAACAAAGAACATCGAACATCTACCTTCTCCTAAGCACAAACTACTATTGATGAGTCTGTGAAGAAGCCCATCATGATGGACCCCATATCTACTATAAAAATAGTAGATGTTGAAGACTAGGGTGAGGAGAATAGTGGCCTCATAAAGAGGAAAATGGTGAAGGAGATCAACAAAGTGACCCCTTCTGAAGGAAAAACTTAGAATTTTTTGGGAGGGCGATCAGATGAGATTGCTCCAGCCATTATGAAGATGATTTTCGCCAAGGTCCGGTAGCTAAGAGAATGTATCATAAGTATTGGACTGACAAATATTCTTCGTACACCGAGACTTGTGACTCGGTGGATATAAAGAAGTTGGCCTCGCCCTGCAAACTTGCTCACAAAGTTTCTTTCTGGTGCAAAGGCTGAGTTAAAGAAGTTTGAGGCGTCTATTGCCGGTGAAGTCATTGAGGCCTTCAAGATGAAGCAAGCTGAGGCGGAGTCAAGGGTGAAGGCACTTTCAAAGGAAAATGAGGATTTGAAGAAGGAGGTCCACCTTTGCAAAGTTGAAGTTAATGCTTTGAAGAAGCAAGTTGAGAATTCTAATAATCTGCAAAGAATAGCTTCATCGGCCTTAGAGGCGACAGATAAGGAGAAGGAGGAGTTGAAATCCCAATTGGGTGAGATGACTCCGAGGTTTCCATTTTGAGGCAATAGCTGAGTGGGGTGGGAAAGGAAGTCGTGAACAATTATATGGCCATCTACTTCTACAGATGATGCTGAAGACTCTGTTGAAGAGTTGGAGGAAGGCTATGTAGAGGTCAACATGATGATGCCACCACATAGGCTCAGGCTTTTCATTTCTTCTTGTTTTATCTTCGCCATCTACTCTTTTGTAATCAGCTCATTTTGTGTATATAAAGATTTTCTTCTTCTATATGATTATTGTACCCTTCCTGAATTTGTATAAGTATTGGAGCCTCAAATGATAATATAAACTAATAGTTGCAATAATTGAACTACAATTGACTTAATAGCATTGAACTATTAAGGAGTGAACATATGCACTGATTTTTAAAAATAAGATGACATAATAACTTCAGATGGTTTTGCAACACTTTATTGGATCAATAAGGTCGCTATTTGGCTAAGCATATATATTAAAAATGGGTCATTCTTTAAACTAATCTTCGTATAGGCGCGTCATAATTAGTTTTGAATGAAGTTGTTATTAACGTACAATCTGACCTTTTCAAAAACGATCGCGCGCTTAGGATAGTGAATTTGTCTTACGAGGGTCATAAAGATGGTAGGATCTTGTCCGTTGTTAACTTTGCAAAGTTGTATATAGTTCATATATATCCGCCTCGTAAGTTTTAATGTCTGCCCCACAAAGATGCTTCATACCTTTTCTTTCGAGGTGGGAGATATTCTTTGCAATAGGGGAGTTCTTCTGTGCAAAGACTTCTTCCATGATATTTAGCTTATATACGGAATGGATTTCCCTCGCAGAATGATCTTATAAATGTAGAGAGCATTTTTATTGATAATATAATTACATAAGATGAAGAAGATCGTCCAGACAAAGTTGACAATATGAGCCTACTAGTATTACTCTCTTAAATGTTCGATCTTCCTTTGGTCGTTTAGGAATTGTCTCTCCTTTTTTCAAGGATATCCAGTTCGTAACTCCTTATTTCTTCGTCAGATATCTCATTAAAATAAATGCGACAAGTTAATGGCAGTCCGACCTCGACAGGGTTCATAGCTTCAGTACCGTAGGTCATGGAAAATGGGGTCTTTCCTATTGCGGTTTGACTTCTACAAATCACCCATAACACTTGGAGGAACTCGTCTACCTAGGCCTTATTTGATGCAACAACCTTCTTTTCTAAGATATGCTTGATGGTTTTGTTAATAGCCTCAACTTGGTTGTTTCCTTGGAGGTGATTGGGCGATTAGAAGTTTTTTTTGGTCCCCAACTCTTCGCACAAATCCCTGATCTTTTTGTTGTCAAACTGTCTCCCATTGTCTAATTCAAGTGAATGGAAAATCCTAAACTTGCATGTGATATTCTTCCAAATAAATTCAGAAGTATTGACCTCAGTAATCTTTGCTAAGGGTTCATCTTTCACCCATTTGGTGAAGTAATCAATGGTGACAATAACATAGTTAGCACTACCTTTTCCTTTGGGTAGAGGTCATATGAGGTCGACTCCCCACTTAGCAAATGGTCAGGGGCTCGAAACAATATTTAATTCTTGAGAATATTGTCTCTGGATGGTGGAAAATCGCTGACACTTGTCACATTTCCTTACGAACTGAAGTGCATCCATCTTGAGTGTTGGCCAATAATACCCTCACCTTAGTATTTTGTGTGCGAACGCTGGGCCACCGGTGTGATTGTCACACGCTCTTTCATGTACCTTGTAAAGTACATAATTGGCCTATTGGGATGAAAATCTTCTTTTGTATAGAACCTCATCTTGTAGCACGAAATAAGCAGCCATCTTTCTGAGTTTGTTGGCTTATTCTTTATTCTCTAGTAAGACCTAATCCTTGAAAATGAGATAATTGGCTGCATCCAATATGAGGTTCCTTTGATCTATTTAACTTCTTCTTCTTTGAAAATGGATGGTCTAGTATGGTGTTCAATTTGTACTAGCTTGAGTAGTTTTGAGTCTTTGCTACTGGCTAGTTTACATAAAGCATCGACATGGATATTCTCAGCTAATAGGATTTGAGTCAGCTCAAACTTCTTAAAATTTGGCAGGAGGTCTATAATCTTTTTGAGTTATGCCACCATATTTCTATCCCTTGCAGCGAAGTTGCCATTCACTTAATTCACCACTAATTGTGATTCACTATTAACCATTTGCCTCTTCACCTGCATCTCTCTGGATAATCTGAGGCCCGCCAATAGTGCTTCATACTCAGCCACATTGTTGGAAGCTTTAAACCTAAATCTCATCGTACAATTGAGCTTAAGTCCACTCCAGCTCCCGACCCCGTTTATCCGGATGAACCATCCACAAATAAGTTCTAGGCTGGAGGATTTATTGGCTCCATAGTCACTTCGACATTCAGAGCATTGGCAAATTCTGCTATGAAATCTGCAAGTACTTGACCTTTTACAAAGGTTCTTGGTTTGCACACAATTCTTCCAGAGGTATCAGGCTTCTGTAGCGCATGTTTATGTGGAAAATTGGTCAACACATGTATGCTATGTGCTTGGAAATATGGCTTCAGCTTTCTCAAAGAAGTAACAAAGGAGAGAGAGAACTTTTCCATATACATGTAGCGAGTTTCTGCTGGGAAAAAGACTTTGCTTACATAGTAAATAAATAGTGTGCGCCACCTTCTTCCCTCGTAAGTACGGAACTCATGGTATTTGCAAAAACAACTAGGTACAGTAGGAAGGATTCTCCTTCTTTGGGCTTCGAGAGGAGAAGAGCTTGTGCCAAATGCTTCTTCAACTCTTGGAAAGCCTCATCGCACTCCTCATTCCATTGGAATCTCTTTCCTCCCTTATGGACTTTAAAGAATGGAAGACATTTGTTGATGGCCTTTGAGACGAACTGGCTCAATGCCGCCAGGTGACTTGTGAGACTTTGTACTTCTTTAGGTTTGCTAGGGGACCTCATATCAAATAAAGCGTTGATCTTTTTAGGATTGGCCTCTATGCCTCATTAGTTGACCTACATGCCCAAGAACTTTCCAAAATCAATGCCAAGGCACACTTGAGCGGGTTTAGCCTCATCCAGTATCTTCTCAAAATTTTGAAAGCCGCATCAAGGTGCTCGGCATAGTTCGCAACTCTGAAAGTTTTTACCAGTATATCATCCACATAAACCTTTATTGTTTTAACAATGAGGTCAGCGAACATTCTGTTAAAAAGTATTTAATAAGTTGCCCAGTATTTTTTAGGCCAAACGGCATGACTTTGTAACAAAGAGTTCCCTATCTGTACTAAAAGAGTGTTTTCCTCATTAGATAGATGCGCAAGAATCTGATTATACCCCGAATATGCGTCCATAAAGTTCAATGGCTCATGCTTTCCAGTAGAGTCCACAACTTCATCTATCCATGGAAGTGAACAACTTTCTTTGGGATGGGCTCGGTTAAGATTGGAGAAGTTTATACATACCCCCCATTTTGCGTTGTGCTTTTTCACCAGAACTGTATTGGAAATTCACTTCAGATAGATAGACTATATGATAAACCTATTAGATATCAATTTTTTTACTTCTTCTTTCAGAGCTTAGTATCTTTCTATTTAAGGGCCCTTTTGCCTGCAAGGAGTGAAATTTGGATCAATATTGAGGTGGCGACAACTAATGTTGGGGTCGATGCTCACCATATCTTCGTACCTTTGGGCGAATACGTCTAGGCTTTGAGTAAAAAGCTCTTGAGCTTCTATTTATCTTCCAAATTTAACTCATTCCCTAATTAGAGCATCTTCATAAGATCTAGTGGGCCTACTGGGAATAGCTCTAATTCTTAAACCAGAGCTACTTAAGAATTGAAATCTATGATTCGAGGGGTCTAACCCCTTATCCATAGCCCCTGACCCTTTTTTAGGGGTCGACCCTTCTTCAAGTGCATCTGGCATTTCAATAACTGTCAATACGATAATAATATTTCAATGTTTAGCCTTCCTCAAGGAGTTAAGATAGCATTTTCTTGATCCCATTTGATTACCTTTAAGCACTGCGATGCCACGCTTAGTGGGGACTTTCATACACAAGTGGTATATAGAAGGGATGGACCAAAGTTCCTTCGATGCGGGTCCTTCCAACACACTGTGATAGGATGATATGTGGTCTACAATAAGAAACTCCATGAAATGAAGAGTCATCAAGGGTGGCAACCCTAGTCCCACTGCTAGGGTGATTTTTTCCATGTGAATGATGCTATCACCGTGAAGCCATATAGAGGAGAAGTCATGGGGGTAAGCTCATTATCTAGCAACATTTTGTCATAAGTGGCTCCGAAAAAAATGTTGACAGAGCTTCTGTTATCTACCAGCATACGCTTCAGACCATTCCTTGCTATGATGCCAATATCACCAATGCATTACAATGTGGTTATTGTATCCACATAGCATCCTCTTAAGTGAATGTAATGGGTGGCATATTTTTGGTTACATGGGGGTGCTATTTACTATCTAGCTCGTTGTGGGGGATCAATATCCTCCCTAGCGTAATTTATTTGAGCATTCCTTGATTCTCCCCCAACAAGGAAGCCTCTAATAATAGTATCAATCTCCCTGATTGGGGCATTTTCACCAGCTGCTAAGGGCTCCCTTCTTTGTCTTTGGCCAATTCTGGGCATGTTCCTATCTTCATCCTTCATACACCTAGGAGATTCTTCCCTAGGATGCGGTCTCGCCTCATTCCTCCAAATCTCCTAATCGTGCCTAGAAGGAGGCACATTATGTGGGTATGTTGGGTGCCCCTCCTATCTGAGTATGAGCCAGTTTGCTATGAGTGATATGGCCTAGACATACAATCATTGGTGTTGTGGATGTAAGCTAGATGATAAGTGCAATAGGGAATATTTCTAGGCTCATTGATCTAACCCATTACTCTACCATTTGGATGGTTTGGGTAGCCTCTAAATACCTGGTCTAACTTCTTCATATGCTAAAAATGGTACCGCATTTAAGGTGGTAATTTCTAACACATGTCCTAAAGTAGGGACGATGATATGCCCAGCCAAGGTCCACTATTGGTTCACCAAATGTGAAACGGGGCCTCTTCTCTGCCTCTGAGGTGGTGGGAGTCCCATTAAAGTTCGATTGTGATGGTCTATCAATTTAGTGATGGCAGTGGGCCGAGCCGAGTTGGCTTGGCCCTTAAACCCATGAGTTCGGCTCGGCTCGTGAGCTCGTGGGCAAGCTGGCTCGGCTCGTGAGCAGCCTACGAGCTTTTTGAATTTTTTTGCTTCTTCCCTTTTTTTAAATTTTTTTTAATTTTTCAAGAAGCTCGTGGGCTCACTCTTCCATGAGCCGTTCGCGAGCTCGACGAGCCAAGTAAGGCTCAGCTCGAGCTTGTTATTTGATGAGCTCGAACGGCTAGTGGCTCGTGTTTTAACGAGCTGACAAGCCGCTCAGCTCGTTTGACATCTCTATATCAATTCTTTATTGACAATCATCTCCACGGGGTATCATAGGAATTGGGATTCTTATTTCAGATATCCCTCCAGAAAGGGTATTTATGTTAAAGCCTCCCTTCAGAGCTAAAAGTGCCTCTCTATTGGTGGCTTATTTACAATAATTCATCTCATCTGTGAACAGGGCCAAGTAGCTTTTCATCAACTGTTTGCTGCCTCATATCTCGCAACCTTTGAATGATGGCCTCTTCTTCCTTGCTGGACAAATAATGGTTTAAAAAGGCCTTCATCAAGTCCGACCAGTTTCTTATACTCCCAACCGGTATACGACTATACAATATTTCAGCAGCCCCTATAAGTGTGAGATAGAAGGTTCTATACTTCAACATTGGCAAGGCTCCCCTAAAACTGATATGGGTTTTGTAATTGTTAAGGTGTCGCATCAGATTGCTCTTTCCGTCATATTTGAGAATCTTTAGTGTACAAAGCGGTTAAGAACATGTTATTTACTCAATTCTCGAGAAAATGGGAGATATTCATCATCATCGTCTAATTCAAAAGACCTACATGAGCCATTTGAGTCCTCATCCTCAACCGGCACCAAAGTGGTTATGATGTAATGGCGTGGTTTCTCAAATTTGAGACGTCCCTTCTTTCCAGCCTATTTCAGGCGGAGGGACCTTTGGGGCTCGTGGCTTGGCCCAGAGTCTTGTTGCCTTTGCGTATGATGTGGCCTCTCGGCGCTAACTGTCCAATTCTATCAAAGACATTGGTGGACCTCTAAGGTTCATGCTCCTGGGAGGAAGTTTCCCGCTCCTTGTGGTAAATCATCGACGGGCCTGCTGAAAATGTAATTTGTCGACACATCCACCTATATCTCTCTTTCAACAGGGCTAGGCTCTCCTCTTTGCCTCTATAGGTAAGCTCTGGTGTTATGCTCCTTCCTTTCTTCCTGGAAAGTGCTCTGTTGGGGCCTTTGATATCCATACTGTCCTTGAATTTGCATGAATAAATACTGCATGGTAGAATTTTGTTGGGCTATGTTGTTCAATTTTGTAACCATCTTCCCTACCTCTTTTGTTAGGCGTGCAGTAGTGCCATCGCCTCGCCAATGCTGGTGATGGGGTTGATGGTTATTAACATTTGTTCGGATAACTTCTTCTTCAGAAGCTTCTCCTTATCGGTTCCTGCCATGGGAGCTGTATTGGCTAGAACTCATGGTATGATAATAATTGTTCTGTCAAACAACGCTTAAAATGATTCTTCTTTAGTATTTTCAATTGTTCATTCTTCAAGAACGATAACCTTACTTCAAGGCTGAACTTTAGAACACTCATTCTTTTTAAATGGCTTCTACTACAAGGATCTTCATGGTTATAGTGTGGTTTCTCACAACGGTGCCAATTAGTTGACCTTAAATTTTGTACATCCAACGTGGCCAACAAATTCCAAAGCTTATCACGTCCATGCAAGCCTAGTTCCTGTACACTTGGATAAACTGTTAGCCACATGTGGCTTCCTTTGGTAGTGGTAGAGTCGATCACGCGTACTCTAATGGTTAAGTCAGTTAAGATAACAATTATATGAGTGTGGGAGGGCTTTAAATGTAAACCTCCAATGTAAAAAGTGGGGTCAGCTTTGGGGAATGATAGACTTAAATAGTGAAAGAGCTAGGTTATAGTTTAGGAGTATATCATTGCATTACCCTTTGAATAATACTAAGTGTGGACTTTTATAGTAGAAGAGGATGACTAAGAGTCGATAGATGAAGGACGTGGCCTCATTCTATGGTTGAGGCCTCTTGTTATAGCCATCAATCAATCATGAGAATTAAATGCTAATACCATTTTATTATCTATAATACCTAACTTGTGGCTTTAAAATTGACTTGTTTAGATGGAAAGGGCCGGGGCAGCAGTGGATTGTCACATCAATCACATACCATGAATTGCCTAAGAAGATTCTGTGTCGAGCTCCTTCAGCGGTTCCCCTGTGATGCAAGTTCAATTCTTTCCGTGGAGGTCAACACAATCCAATGCGTTCAACATCCATACATTCACTCAACCTACACACGGATTCGATCAAACTGCGTCTGGCAATTCGACGTGGAGCGTGGGGCCCCAGGATTGCTCGTCATTTATGATTTTTGGAGCCTTATTATATAAGGCGTAATAGAAGTTGTTACATCATTTAAACGATGTAAGACCACTCCACAGCTACAATTGCCAACATCCTTATCGACATGGATCCACATCCTCCAACCAATATGGTAGTATGCAGTATGAACTTAGCACCAAATGTGATA
>CAIGRK010187127.1:0-10305 GCA_903798315.1 Fraxinus greggii | reverse complement strand
ACCCGCTTGCACCTGCAGCCAATGATGGTGATGGACTGAAACCGCAACTAACCACATACCAAGCAAACATGAAAAAAAAATTCATCCCAAAAATTTTTGGCTTCTTCCTCACTTCAGAGCACTGTTTCGACGGAGCCTAGCAAGCGCGACCGCGCCACCTCGCCAGGTGCTGGATCCATCACTGTTTATAGGTCAAGACCACAAAAGACTATACGAGATATCCTAAGTCAAGAAATATAATGAAATTCTTTTATTGGCTCTTTCCAAAGCAAATGAATGATCTATGTTTTTACTTGACTGATTGGGCCAATAAACTAGGTATTGTGAAATGCGTGACTGAAAACAAATTTGAGAAAAAATATATTTTAATAATGAGGACCAAACAGTGGTGACCTGGTATTTTTTGTGTCAATCTTTCACCATTGTGTGACCATGTTTTTATCGTGAATGTGTATGAAGAAATTGATGTCTGACTGAAATTTATGTTCTGTAATTTTCCTTTGAAGTTATTGACGATTTTTGTGTCAATTTTTCACCGTTTCTATGACCATAAACTTGAGCATGGCGTACTTTAATTTTCCAAATTTCGTCCAAAGACAAAAATGATGCCAAGTTTTTATTGGGCACAATTCGTTGCCTAATTTGTTGCTGGTAGGATGTGACTTTGCTCCGATTTGACTCTCCATTCTATAAAAACTCAATTTTTTTCAAATTCATTTTTAACAACACATTTTTTAATAAAATAATTTTATACACAAACTTAAAATTTTTCCTACATTTTAACCAAACATTTTCCAAAAAAAATAAAACAAAAAAAAAAAGGGTCCAAACACACCCTAAGAGTCAATTCCTATCTTCATGTATAAGAATAATGCTATGTAACTCTATTGAGGTTGCAACTAAAGTATATGTGGCTTCAGATGATATGTTAAATGAAATGTGAAATTAAACGAGTCATTTAATTTCACTTATTATTGACGCCACCTAAATTGAGGTTGCAACCTCAGTGAGACTAAATAACATTAATCCCATATATAATTAAGCATGTCTTGAAAATGTAACTCGTGCAATAACTGTGTTGTGTGGGCAAGGGTTAGTTTTGTCATCCTAAAAACATTGTTGTAATATCATAATGTGTGAGTTCGTAGTGGCATTCATAATTCAAATATTTTTTCAGTTAGTAGAGTGTATCGAGAAGGGTTTATTGATTTTATATTATTGTAAAAGAGTTTTTTCTAACGTGTGACCCTGACAAAATGTATCCTAATGTGACCTGCATTTCTGTTTGTATATGTTGTTGCATGATAAGTTATAACAGGAAACAATTGTCACCTTATTTTTGAAAATGAACTTAGATTCTGGTTAAAAGTCGTGGCCTATTGTTCGAAATATCTTTATACGAACACAACGAAATCTTCATGACTATCATATTTATTTTGCATGATGAAAATGGAGATGTTACTGAATAACTTCGATACCAATTTGTTGAAGCAATACGGAATTATAGGCACAACATGAAGTTAAAAATCACAAACTCACGAGAAAAATATGACTTGTAGAGAATTGAGGTTTTGTTGTAATATGAAAAAGAATACAAAGATTGTGTTTACAACTTTGTCTAACTTAGTCTTAAATACAATAAAGAGTTAAATATATATATGGACCAAGTAGGGGGACGTCCAAATCCTAGTTTTAGTGTTGTAGTAGGAAAATGATGCAAAAAAATGCGTGTAAAACACGAAACGGATCTGACCTCAGAAAGTGGAGACATTTGAGCGCCAAGCGAGTGGCAAAGGCAACGCTGCTTGTATGGGCCGATGCGCTGAGTATTGGAAAAAGGTTTGTTCCTTTCCTGATAAGTGTATTTTATTCACTTATTCAGGCCGCTTTTCTTGAGTATTTAGGGATAAAATATATATGATATTGGCTTAATTCATTGTGTTTTTCTTGTTTTAGGTTTACGATGATGAAAAGGTGGAATTGTAGAAAATGAGCGAAAATGGACCAAATTGGAAAAGATTAGAAGTTTGGGGACCAAAATGCAAACAATAAGAAGTTGAGAAAAACTTCGGTATCAAGATATAAAAATACCGGGAATCAATTGAACAAGAAATGGGAGCATGGGAACGGAAAATGGTAGAAAAAGGAACGAGAAAATATTTTAGAACTAAAATGCAAACGGGGAAGCTTGACATAGGTCTATGCAACCGCATAGGCTTTATTAGATGCGGTTGCATCTATCAATACCGAAACAAAAAGTGAGGACTTCACTTGTTCTATGCGGTCGCACCTCTATCTTCTATGCGGCCGTATAGAAGGTTTTTTGACGCAGAACTTCCAACTTTTCTTATTTTGCTGAAACTCCTATAGAAACAACTTGGTGGACGTTTTTAGAAGATCTAGAGTTGCCAAAACGATGAGGGGGGATATTCTAGTATACTTGGAGAGAAAATTGAGAGATTTTACATTAAGGAACGAGAAATTCATCGTTTAGGAACGGAATTGCATTGGATTATTGAAGATTACAATATTCCTCTCTTGATTCTTAACTTGGGTAATGTCCTTTTTTATTTCTTTTTGTAATTTTCACAGAAATGTGATAGGCTAGAATTTTATTGTATTGGATGGATGGCAAAACTCTTTGATTCTTATATTTTAATTCGAGACTCTGTGTTTTTAGTTTAATTTTTGCGTTGTGATTTCATAAATATGCATAATTACATTGTTCTAATGTTTGCGCATCGTTAGGACAATAAATTGCTTATTAGAGTGTTGAAAAACTCATGGTATGTTGAACATTATTTATGAAACACAAGGACAATAAATGTTAGAAATAATATTCATGGTGTGTGCGGTCGTATGTGATAATCATAAACGTCAATGCATGTTTGTCATATGAATTCAGATTAGGAATATGATTATTTCGTGGTAAACATATGTTTATTATATCTTGAAAAAAAAAGTAAATAAAAGTGAGATTATCGATCGTCATAATTGTATGAATTGAATTAATTGTCACAAGTTGAGAATTGGAATCAAGAGTTGATTAGTGGAGTCGGAAATCCAATACATTCATCTACATTTCATTTAAAACCAATTTCTATTGTTTTTGTAGATAAAGAATGTAGTTAGAAACAAACCAATCATCGTTTACTCCAATCACGAATTTAAATATATCAAATACACTAAAATTAAGCTTTATTTCATGTGGGACGATAACTTCTCATCACGATTATTACTTGTACAACGAACCCGTACGCTGGAGGATTTTCTTGAACGGTTCCTTTGCTCAAATTGATGCCCAAATCCTAATCTTGACATCTTCAAATCCCACATAAATTTCAACTCACAATAGGGCTTCCAAATAGAATTTCAACTAGAATTTACCAAGTAAACTTGAATAGGATTCCATAATAGCATTTCAAAAAAGAATTTCTCTTAACATGCCTTTAATTAAAATTCTCAATTACCTTTAACAAAGAATTTGGGTCACGCCCAAATTTCAACAAACTCCACACTGACACAAATTCCATTTCAATGAACAAATTTTCAAGATTCTCCACCTAGCGATAAATTCCACTATAAGGAATGAACTTGAACTCTTCAACACAAACGAAATTCTCCATTAAAAATTTCAAACTGAAAATATTCTCTACCTATGCCACCCCAACTAGGGCCAAAAGCGGTCTAATTATCACCAAACAAGACTGAAACAAGCCCTATAATAGAATCACAACCGAATGCAACAAAATAAAGATCTTGGCTAGAATTAACACCCTTAATCGCGTTCAAACCGTCAACTAAATCAGCATAATTGTACTTATATAGAGTTTTATGGCAAAAAATAGATCTGTTACTAGGAACTGGATACAATGACACAATTGATAATGGTGGCAAGATGAATTTACCTATATATTCTAAATTCTACTTAGATGTATTGTTCAAAGAAAACCCCAAATTAGATTCAACGGTACATAATCCAACTCCAAATCTACCTGATTTCTTAAAATATATTGATTGCTCAGATTTTGTATAACACTGCGAGATGTATAAATGGGATTTTCAATGTTCCTTTAACAAAACATGGACTCATTTACTAACTTTCAGGACTTCACCTTTAAAAGTGCATATGTATCCTTTTGAATCAATAGTATTTAAGGAGATAATTTTATTTTTTTTAAGATTTGGAGCATGTCTTACACCATCAAGTGTTCTAATCATCACATCAAACATTTTTATTCTGACCCAACTAATACCACATATCCGACAGGGTGTATTATTACCAGCCATCAGAACACCTTTTGAAACTTCTTCATATGTTGAAAACAAATCTCGATTAGGAGACATGAAAAGTGTAAACTGTATAAAAAATTCAAGTCTCTTCAAGTTTAGAGTTGTAGTCAGACATAAGTAAAAAGCTATCCACAATCCTTAGATACAACAAGATGCTCCATCTTCTCATTTAAATATAGAGCATCATAGACTTTTTCGATAGTAAAAATATCATGACTATATAAAATCGTGTCTCTAAAAGACATATATGGAGCGAGCAATGAACATAATAAAGTCAGTATGAAGTGAGCAATGAACACGATAAAGTCAATCTTAAATCATATTTGACCTCCAAGATCTCCAAATCAGCGACGATTTCCTTAAAACAACTAGATAATCCTCAAGAGATGTACCTTATGTCATACGATAGGGGTATAAACGTTGCTTCACATGTAATTTGCTAGTAAGACTCTTCGTTATGCATAATTGCTCCAATTTACCCATAATGCATCGGCTGACTTCTCCTTCAAAACGAACTGAAGAATATTATTTGAAAGATGAAGATGTATTTAAGATAGGGTCTTTCGATCCTTCGTTATTTCTCCTCCGAAGTCCAAGTTGGGGATATATTGTTAAATCCCAATAATGTGTCATCTAAATCTATCTTAATAAGTACTGATAGTATATTTTCCTATTACAAAGAGAATCTTGTATTGCAATCTAATAGCAAAATATCATACTTCATAGCTGCCATCAATAAAGATCAAGTTGAACTCTTAAATCGATCAAAACGTCAATCTCCAAAGAATTTTCAAGCATTTGTCTCTGATGCCATTTTGTTGAAAATGAAGAAGATATCGGGTAACTCCAATACCAATTTGTTGAAGATGATAAGAGATTATATGCACAATATGAAGTAAAGATCACAAATTCAATAGAATTATATGATTTGTAGAAAATTGAGATTTTATTGTAATATGGAGAAAGAATAAAAAAATTTTGTATTTAGAACTTTGTCCAACTTAGTCTAAAATATAATGAAGAGCTAATTATATATAGAAATCAAGTAGGGGAAGTCTATTCCCTAGTCTTGGTGTTGTAAAAGGGAAAAAAAATGCAAAAAACGTGTGTAAAACATGAAATGGATCTGACCTCGAAAAGCATATGCACAAGATTGCAAGTCGAATGGCTAGCTCGCGGCTCACGTCAGTCGAGCAGTGGTCGAGCATCAAGGGAAGCGTTGCCTGTATGGCGCCAATGCGCTGAGACTTGGGAAAAGGTTTGTTCCTTTGCTCAAATCCAAAATCTTGATCTCTTNTCTATTCCCTAGTCTTGGTGTTGTAAAAGGGAAAAAAAATGCAAAAAACGTGTGTAAAACATGAAATGGATCTGACCTCGAAAAGCATATGCACAAGATTGCAAGTCGAATGGCTAGCTCGCGGCTCACGTCAGTCGAGCAGTGGTCGAGCATCAAGGGAAGCGTTGCCTGTATGGCGCCAATGCGCTGAGACTTGGGAAAAGGTTTGTTCCTTTGCTCAAATTGATGTTCAAATCCAAAATCTTGATCTCTTTAATTTCAACACAAATTCCAAATCCAAATAAGGCTTCCAAATAAAATTTCAACTAAAATTTGCCCAGTAAACTTGAATAGGATTTCACAATAGCATTTCAAATAAAATTCTTTTTAGTGTGCACTTTAATTAGAATTCTCAATTATTTTCAACAAAAAATTTGAATCACATCTTAATTCTACAATGCATCAATGGAGGACAGTAGCATTTTTGTGATCACAAAGATTGGTTCATACTAGAATATGTGAATTCAAAGATTGACAGTGTAACACCCCAAGTTTAGAAAATTCTAAACTTATGAGTGCTGGCATTTAATTTTCATTTAAGAAAAAATGCATCAAATTAAATAGAATTTAATAGCATGAATTAAATTTAATTTATATCATAATTTTGTGGAATTTATAAAATCGTAAACAATTGCGTGCGAAAATTACATAGTTTATTTAAAATAATTCAAGAAAACTTCAAAATAATTCAAATTATCTTATTAGCGTAGGAATAGGATATTCAATTTGGACAATACTGAATCCATTTCGTCTCAAGAGGTCGCCTCGCATTATCTAGCTCTCATCATCTGGAATTATAGTAATAACGTGGAATAAGATAACGCTCAGCAAGCAAACATGATGCATGCTTATGATATACATGTACATTACTTAAAATACATAACTTTTCTGTTATGTATCCATTTTCGTTTCCTTTCTTTAAAATCATTAACATTACATCATGAGCTCACTTAGTGTACTACATAACCAATCAGAATGAAGTGAACAATTATTATTTGGAACCTAGTCGAGTCCTACCGATAGTACCGCAAAGTGGTTGCCATTAATATTATCATTGAACATTGGTCGGGTGTGTCGATCCCCAACATCCATTTCCCACTCACTCATTTTTATGACATAGACATACACTTCGTAAAAAAGTATTCGGGATACATATCTTTAAAAGAATTCCTTAACTTGTTGACATTTGAAAACTTTTATTTCTTGAAACTTCATGTATGTTTATGGATGCATTGACATGTAAAAATATGTAATGAGAAACTATAACGATATAAAACATAATAATCAAATATTATGTTTACATAAAGGTAAATAAGATAACACATTTATACATTTAACCATACAAAATACACGTGAAAACACGGGGAGGTTTACTTACCTTTGAGTCCTTAAGTTTTACTCTTCCGAATAACAAGTGGAGATGTTCACAGTTGTCCACGAAATCAAAGTGTCCAAAATCCTAGTTCATTATTATTTATTTAGAAAGTTGATAAGTTCACTCTCTAAATATGAACCCATTATTTATTCTTCTTATCAAATGTAAATATATCTTAAATTTAAATCTATTAATATGAATAAACAATATGAATGTAAATATGAACTTAAAAAATAAAGAACAGTACCTCGTGTATCAAATTCCAATCCAGAATTTAAATCAGAAGAAAGAAAATAGAGATTTCTTTTAGGATTCATGTTCCATTTGATAAGAAGAATAAATAATAGTTTTCTTTCCTTAAAATTTTGTATAAAAATGATCTTTTATTCAAATCATAAGGCATTAGTTATAGGTTAAATCACTGTTAGTTTGGTAGCTAAATGACATTTTCCTTTAATAAATCAAATAAGTAAACATTATGTTCAGATAAAATAAATTAAACACATGTATTATTTTCCTTATATTTTGGTTTATCTTACTAAAATTAACTTTATTCGACACAACGATATTATAACAATCGGAGAACTTATCAGAGCATAACACTACTGAACCAGGGTTGGTCCGAGAATTTTGGGGGCCAGTTTCAAATACTGGGCTTTTACATATATGTAAAAATACATAAAATAATAAAAAATAATTTTAATTAAATAAAAATATTCAAAATTACAATAGTAATCTAAAACTATCAAATGTCTAGAGTAGAAAAACAATAATATATTTTAGAACTTCTTTTTCAATAGATACCATGATCAATTCATTCAACATTTTTTGATAGAAAATCAACGATAGTCAATCTATTTTAGAACTTCTTTTTCAACGGACATCATAACTAATTCATTCAACATTTCTTGTGGCTCTGTTGATCAAAAGTAGTATTTTATCAACATCTACTTTGCCATTGTTCTCTCAACTTATGCAACTGTAATTAGTATTTTAATAATATTCTATAAGCAATCCACATATTTGAAAAATAATCACTTTTTTAGTATCTTTTGTCAAACAGTTTCTAACAATTTGCCGTTCATAAAATAATTTTTTGCTCATCAATATCATAATCCTTGTCGTGTTTAAATTTTTTCCAAGCTTGCGACATTAACACTTCAAATAATTTTTATTTACAGTTTGCATTTTTTTTTAAATCAAACAAAAACTCAAAAATATATTCATATTTTAAAAATTGTTCAAATCTTAACATACATGAAGAAAGAGTTTCATAAACTATAAATAGTAAACTTTAGAATATTTTTTAGCATAATATTTTATCTCATCTTCAACATTTGTATTAAAGTGCTTCCCTCCATGGATAATACATGAAATGTAAGTTCAACATCCAATTGAGCTACCATTTCTTTAGGTGCAATCTTGTCGATTCAAATTTACTAATAGTACATAATACCAATAGACATACCTACATTTTGTACCATATTTCTTACTCTATTAATAGAAAACAATATATTGTACCAAATAATCATAGCAAACAAGAACTCAAAATTCATAATGTCAGGAAATAAATTTTTAACATCTTTGAATGTCTTAGCATCATTTCATGTTTTCACTAAAAGTGTGTTTCGTTGGTTTTATTTATCATGAAAAATATCATTTTTTCACCCAAATTTTTACTTTTGGGGTATCTGATTGACAATTTTTTTCATGAAAAATATTTTTCAACTTTTAGTCACGTGACCATATTTTCCTCAAAAAATAAGGAAAATATTTTCTTTAAGTGATGGCAATTTTTATTTTCCACGTAATTCACTCACTCATATATTTATTCTCTCATCTAGCAACTAATAAAAAATAGATAAGTTTAATATTTTCTAAATTGAAAACTAAATCAATGAAATACATTTAAATAATAATTTACATACAAATAAGTTCTAAACAATTACATTGTCTAGAATATATTTTCTTTCCATATAAATTTCATGCTCACAATCAAACACGCCCTACATATTTTAAAACGATTTTTATTTCTGGTAATTATAATTTTATTGCTTTAAAACTTTCAACTTAACTGCTTAATGTATTTGTAACTATAATGTATAACAATTTTTTTTGGGCCTATCCCCCCTATACTCAAGGCCACAGGGCCGATCCTAGGCCAAGTCAACAAGGCAATAGCCTAGGGCCTCCGAACTTATGGGGCCTCAAAATACGAGGCCCAATTAAAATGCTAACTGCTAGTAATAACTAAACCGAATGAATTATTTTTTTAAAATTTTTTTTAACTATAATCTTCTTTGATGGATTCTAACTTAGTTCGACTTATCTAAAATATTTTTTTTTCCAAACTTAATATACATGATTAATTATGAATTACCAAACGAGCCCACTATTGTTACGTTAATATGGTCTAATTTGAAAAATAATAATACTCATCGCGTAGTTTATTTAATGTATTATAACTCGAACTTGATTTATCCAAATTAATTTTTTTTTCAAACTTAATATACATGATTAATTATGAATTACCAAACGAGCCCATTATTGTTACATCAAGTGATGAACTAGATTTCATTAAATTTCATTATCCACTTCAAATTGTGAAGTGGTCCTCATGTGTTCAATTAAATTTTGTTTCCCAACTTTGATGGGTATCTATCCATTTGAAGTGAAACGTGTTTCAATGCTTATTTGTAAAAAATTAATGAAGACTTAATATTTTATTATGTGTATATTATATTCCCAGTTTGAGTCTCATTATTTAAAAATTCATTTTTTTTCCCAAAACTTGTTTTTAGTCACATTTTTTCAATAAACTAATTTTGCACGTAAATCTAAAAATTTCCTCTATTTTTTAACAACACATTCTTAAAAACAAATCACTATTACAATACTCATTTTTGAAAAAAAAAATAATAAATAAATAAAATAAATGGGGCTCAACTAAAAGGATTGACTCAAATGGTACAATTTTTTTTTTTTGGCATGTGAATATTATAAAGAACCTGGAATAGTTAGTATATTAATTATTAGAATATAACCATGAATTTATTATAATAAATATCATAATATTATTTAATTAAATTATTATTTCAACGGGCATTTTCAAGATATCAATTGATGCGAATCCACATAATAATGGTAGCTATGAAACCCACACAAGATTAATTCAACCCAAGAAAACCAACAAATCAATGTTTTAAACTTGATTAAAAATGGCGAATTAAGGAACCAACACAATCATTGACAATATCTTGACCTTTGATTACATGACTCAAGAATCTCACTCGATTTTGTT
>CAIGRK010187124.1:0-11568 GCA_903798315.1 Fraxinus greggii | reverse complement strand
TAAACATGGTATACCGTATGAATCAGCAAGAGGACAGGTTTCGAGATCTTTTGTTCTAATATCCCAATTGAATACCAATTTCAGTTAGCATACACTAGCATTGTAAACGTGGTATACCATATGAATCAGCAAGGACCAAATCGGCAAGTTTCAGGAGTGGGAGTAGGAATATTACATGACAATTCTTTAATGTTAAATGCTATGTAGTTAGGTTTGGGACCCCTNATTCAACTTTGAACTACTATATTTGCTTCAAGGACAAGAGGACAGGTTTCGAGATCTTTTGTTCTAATATCCCAATCAAATATCAATTTCAGTTAGCATACACTAGCATTGTAAACATGGTATACCGTATGAATCAGCAAGAGGACAGGTTTCGAGATCTTTTGTTCTAATATCCCAATTGAATACCAATTTCAGTTAGCATACACTAGCATTGTAAACGTGGTATACCATATGAATCAGCAAGGACCAAATCGGCAAGTTTCAGGAGTGGGAGTAGGAATATTACATGACAATTCTTTAATGTTAAATGCTATGTAGTTAGGTTTGGGACCCCTTCTCCCTCTGGATGAATGCTGCCATTTTCAATTTTTGTTTATCTTGAATTTCTGAGATTTGAATATTTCTTTGATGTTCTTAATTAGCTTTCTCAGTTTTAACATTATTGTGGTTGCCTGTACTACTTGGACATCCAATGTTAAAGATGCCCCCATTTTGAATCTTTTGACTAGAGACAATATTGCAAATATTAATTTATTGCAGTTCTGTTTTCTTTCTTTATATTGATTTAGTTAACATATTTCATTATTGTCAGTTAAAGCATAACCAAAGAGGTATGTGAAACTTTTTTTTTCCTGCTAGACTTAAATTTAGCCCTCCCCTACCCCCGAAACATAATCACACTGGAAAAATGAAGATTCATCTTTTTGGGGTGTGCGTGCTAGAGGAGGAGTTGGAAGGAAGGAAATGTCATGGAATCTTCAACTGGATGAGCCTGAGTTAATTTTGGTATCTGAATAAAATGGAGTAAATATTTCTGTACGATGACATTCAGTTCTAATTTTTATTTTTATATTTTTTATGCTGCTTCAGTCTTCTTCAAACCATCTATATTTGATTCTCTATGACAATATCTTCACATGCACTCCCAATGTTAGAACTTCAGTTTCTATTATATTTGTTATGTATGTTCCTTACAAGACATATCGGAGTAAGATTTTATGATAGTTTTACCAACTATGACAGTTAGATTGCATAACATTCCATCTAATCTTTCCTATCCTACTTTATACTTTATCTCCTTTGTGTCTCTTTGATGGTATGACATTTCTTGGTGAATTGACTAAATGTCACCGAGAAGCTCATATTTGACACACCTTTACTTCCATTTATGTTTGACTACTGTGATAAGATTCATATTGGTGTCATTGAAAGTAAAATGAATAAAATTGTTCTATAGCATTCAAGCAAATGATTCTTGGTGTTGATTGAATGATTGCCAGCATGGATTTGAATGCCTTCCCAGAACCAGAAGAGGATGACGTGTTTTATCAACCAAATTTCGAAGAAGATCATGCACCAGAAGAACAGATAGAATACAATGAACATTCAGAACACGGGGAGTCTGCTGTTGAGATTTCACGCCGGGTACTTCACTTTCTGTCTTAAATATGTTCCTTTGCAAGATTTACCAAAGACACACCATTTGATCCTTTCCACATGATATTCCAGATTGATGCTTCTTTAGAGCTAACGAGTGTATCTTTGCATAAGAATGTTAGTTAACTGATGAATAAATCCAAGCTTTAGAAGGTAGAATGGTAGGTACTAGAAAACTTCTAGGAGATAATTCAATTGGTGAATGATGCATTACAATTTATGATCTGCTATTGTGGCTTGGGGAAATGATGTTAAAAGGTTACGAATTCACATCTCTATTTCTTGGAGGCGGATGATTAATGTTCTGTGAAACCACCATTCCAGGATTGCTAATTGTTACTCCATTCGGCTGATGACTGGATAGGCTTTGTTAGCCACTCTTGCTCTGCTTCTTTTCTTTTCTGTTTCTGTTTGCAGCACTGGCTAGTCGAAATTAATACTCTCGGCCGGGAATTTTAAGTTGATTTTCCATTATGTTTCGAAAAATGTGATGCTTTAGTAATGGATTATTGGTAAAATGTGATTATGCTTATCCTCTGCAATTACATCCCCATGAAAAGAAGGGAAAAAAATAGGCAACACCATGATATTTGCAGCCCATGTTTTTATGTTGAGATGTCACCATTCGACCTGCTAATGGCAATATTTGAGGCATGATTTTGAACTAGGAACGTGAAGAGAGGATTCAGCGGCTAAAAAGACAACGTCCCAATGAGCGGCTATCATACCTATCTCAGCCACCACCGCGTGATGATGGGTATCAAATGAAAAAACAGAGACCTCATAATAAACTCCCTCCAGGTAAGTTTAAGTCAATTATGTTGGCAAGGATTGGTTTATCTTTTGATGACATCCATGCTAGAGTGCATAGTGATTTAAGGAATTTCTAACCCACCTTCATTTTCTTTTTCTCTGTGGAGAAATCTTATAGAATTTTTCTATCAAAGTTAAATTTGACAATGTTTTCTTAGATCTTACAATGTCAGTAGTCTGATATGAAACTTGGGGGGGATGAATGCGTGAGTTTAAATATTAGTTTTTTGTGGTTGGTTAATTAGTTGTTTGTTGTCTGGGTGTGTCATTGTATTATCGGAGAGAGCAATATTGTCTTGGATGACCAGGTAGTAGAAGTTGTCTCTTCCTAATCAACAGTCTAATCAACAGCCGGGTTGGCAATTTGACAATTATTACCATACCACCTTTATTTCCCTTTTGGATTGTTGTTCAGAGTATTCTTTTTGAAATTCTTGTTGCCTTGTGTTGCAGGTTGGTTGGACTGCCCTGCATTTGGTCAGGAAATAGGCTGTTTAGTACCTTCAAAAGTTCCTTTAGGTGAATCATTCAATGATTGTATTCTTCCTGGTAAAAGATACTCTTCCAGGCAGGTGATTCATCAACAGAGAGTTTTAGGAAGAAAGGTGAGCATGTGGAATTATGCACTGCAACATCTGCACATTTTTATTTATATGTTATTATTTCTGGGCACAGGGCTGGTAATTAGCACATCCTTTTCAAATTTTAGGGAAGAATATCTGAATTTGCACTTTGAACACCTGCTGATATTCATCTTCTTTGAAATGTTGTAAATTTATCTCATCTTTAAAGGGTCAAAGACAGCACAGTAATGCATCGGAGACTCGGTTCTTGCTAATGCCATAGCAAAGCCTGATGAAATGTAAATCTTGGCACTCAGGAGTTTGTGGAAGGGATCTGAGACCAGAAGTCATGTGACCAAATTAATTAGACATTCCATTACCTATATAGGTGAATAGATGAAGATAGGTGGCTATAAAATGGCCCTAAGTCACTTCATGACTCAACTTGAGATTGAGCAACTACTAGTGAGACAATCTTTATATACATTCAGTGTTGAAGCAACTGTGAAGCCAGATTTAGGCTTCCTTATCTTTTTAACCTTGTATGCAAGACCAAAATATAACGTGAGGGAAAAAAGCTGATATTGTATTTGAATTCCTCCTGACAGAGATTCTTATCAACTAGTGTACGCATGCGTTGCCATCTGAAACTTGAAGATTAACCAGTGAACCAGACATGTAATTTTATTAGAAATAACTTTATTGGAACTACAGACTTGCTTGAAATAAGTTAGAACAGTTGAAACTTGAAAGCTCCAGGATCATGATTATAGGTAATCTTTAGATAGTAACATTATCCTTTATATACAGTAATATAGAACCTCTGGTCTGGTGAATGAATCTTTGCCCCTATCTGGTGCGGTTTAAAATCAAATTTTTAGTAGATTTTGATGAAAGTTGATGAAATGTGTGGTTGAAAAGTTGTGGCTCCCATAAACTATGTGTTTAAAATTAATTGTTGACTTTGATTTTGATTAAAATCTAATCCCTACCAAACAAGGGCTTAATTTCTGCGGATCAATTTATTTGAAGGACACTTTGATAGAGCCTCTCAGAACACTGATTTAAATTTATATACTGAAATGTTATCAGCTTGGTTTGGTGATCGATCTTACAAATTCAAATAGATATTATTCGACTAATGATTGGAAGAGAGAAGGTATCAAGCATGTTAAGGTAGGTAATCAACATTTCTACATCCTTGACTCAAGAATTACATTTTCATAAATTTGCAACTTTAGATTTTTGAGCGCCTCATTAGTTGCCTTCTGATTTAGATTCCTTGCAAAGGGCGTGATTCTGTGCCCGAGAATGAGGCTGTAAATGCATTTGTTTTTGAGGTATGTTGCTCTTTAGACACATTCACCACACCTCGTGCTTGTAAGCACATATGAAGTTTGCTATCTTTTTGCCTCTCACTAAATCTGCACAATCTTTTTTACTACTGAATCATGGTAAATAAATTAATGTTAGCTTCCATGTCTTTCTCTCTCCAAATGAAAGGAAGGGATGTTTGTATCTGCTCATCGGAAAGCGGCTGCAATATTACCACATATTCATTCTCTGATGACACACATACTGATGCTAGTTTCTGATGGGCGATTTTAAGAAGAATTCAGTTAGAAATTTTATTTTTAAGGTCTTTAGGTGTCTTTTTATCATTTTATGTTTCTGTATGATTAGCTTTTTGTGCTGAGTAGTCTCCTAATCCTAGGATTGGGATTTGTTAGTAGTTTCCTCACTTTTTAGTACTTTGTTCTTAGGCTGTAATTCAATGTCTACTCTTCTATTCTGATGAATTTGAGTCATATTTGCATCTATGGATAAGTCTCAGTACAAGCTTTTTAGTGCAATAGAATTGTGTTTTTTTCCCCAGTTTGGTGTACTCCAGTAAGACTTGAGCTATACTCACTGGAGTACGCGTGGATAAGGTGTTTAATGAGTAAAAATCCTTTACCCTTTTTTATCATGTTTACTGGATTCATTGTTCGCACAATATTTTGCAGCCTTGGACTACTAGAAGCTGAGATAAAGTAGTTCAAATCCATTGTTAAAAAAAGCTCAAGATTTGTATTCTTCTTTGGTTATATAAATCCACCATCTTTCAGTAGCTGTACATCCGTCAAAAGATTGAGGCCATTTTGTGTCGCTTTAGTTATAGGGATAAACACTAGTCCTTGAGTTGTTAATTTGAGTTTCAGAATGCTTCTGAAGTATCTTTCCCCATTTATTTAACCTTCTGATTTTCCACTTTGAAACAATGACAATTTTCTACCCTGCCCACCTCCGGAGTTTTAACTTCAGTGCTGCATTACTCTTTTAGTAATTTGATGTATTAGTGTTGGACCCATGCCTGTTTCCTTGAAAGGAATATGGGTTATATATATTCTTATGTCAATTACATGCTCTCTTTTAATTGTTCTTTGCATACTGCATTAAGTAAATGGCTGGCATACTTGGAGGAACATCTCATGCTTCTAATATCCCATGGAAATTGTGAGTAATATATATGCTTTTATCAGGTCTCACAGTTTCTTGCTCGACAAAAGCACTCAAAGAAATATATTTTTGTCCATTGCACCCATGGGCACAATCGCACTGGGTATATGATTATCCATTTTCTCATGCGAACTCTACCTATTTCTGTCACTCAGGTCAGCTTTCTTTATCGTTTCCTCTTCTATTTTCATGAAACAATCAATATGTTATGTAATTATCTTCCTTTCTCTCCATGCAGGCAATCAAAATATTTGCTGATGCACGTCCGCCGGGGATATACAAGCCAGACTATATTGATGCCTTGTACAACTTTTATCATGAGAAGAAGCCTGAAATGGTCATTTGCCCTCCAACTCCAGAGTGGAAAAGATCTTCTGAACTTGATCTGAATGGTGATGCAATGGCAGATGACGATGATGATGATGGAGGTTCCGCAGATCCTCTGCAGGTATGTTATCTTTTCTCAATGATTCTTTATGATTTTTGCTGGACAACAATAAAGGGAAGTTTTGAATGAGTGACTACCATTGTCAAAAGCTTAAGTTGCTGCCTTGTAGATTTTTTTATTTTTTTTAATCATGATCCTTCTTAAAATTTTTCGCCCAAGTATTCTCACAAGTCTTCTTTCGTTTTATTTCTGACTTCCGTTGCTTCAGGAGAGTCGTGAAACCCAGCTAGTAATGACAAATGATGACATTTTGGGAGATGATATCCCCAAAGATCAACAAGAAACCCTTCAGCTGTTCTGCTATCAATCGCTGAAGTTGTCTGGATGGGTAGGAACTCTGATAGCTTTTCTTCTTTCTACGTGCTAATCTGTCTCATTTAAGAGTGTGTTTGTCTCCTATTATTGAGAGAAAAATAGAGTAATAAATCGTATTTTTTAGAGAATGTGTGGTTGAAAAGTAAAGTAACTTTATTGGTTTGTGTGTAGAATATTTTATTGGGTGAATGTGAGGTGGAAAATCTTACTGTAGCAAATAATTTTTTGGAATAATGGTAGACAAACGGGGGCTAAATATATCTGACGTTTGCAGTTGTTTGTTATATTGTATCATCATCAGTTCGTAGGTTGAAGTTATTTTATTTTCATATTTGTGGTTATATCGGTCTAATTTTGAAATATTATTTACAAGTACATAACTATTGATCCTCTTTGTTGATTCCTTGTTTACTTCTCAGGGAAGAGGAATCCAACAATTCCCTGGGTCACATCCAGTTTCTCTCAACAGGTATTGATCATCCTCTTTCTCTTCTTGCGGAAATGTGTGGCTTTTCTGCGCATAAATTTGAGTTTGTCCTGCTATTAGCAATTCATATTGATTTCTATCAATATGATATAGTTGAGGCAGCATATTTTTTCTCTTCCCTGTCACCCTGCTCTAGGCCTTCAAAATTATATTGGAAAGTTTACTTTCTCATTGGCACTTAATTTGCAGTTAAATAGGAAACTTTAAAACTTCACTGGCATTATATTTGTGAAGTCCCATACCCTTTTTTTTACCAACTGGTACTTTTTTTTAAAAAAATATATGACCGTTATAACCAATGAACATCGTTTTTGTGATGGTTCTTTCTTTACTCGCGATCTCATCATTGGTCCTTCTTCCACAATCAACGGATCATTGGTAGCCTTCGTCAATGAATCTCCTCACTTCCCGAATCGGGGTCTACTTCTTTGGCATTTGGGTTGGTTTTCTGGTTAGGATTTACCCAACCCGAAAATCCGGTTTTAGGCCGGGTTGTAAAAAGCAAAAAAATGATTTTCAAGGGTAAAATACCCTTGAAACCAAAAATCCGAACAAGCTTGTGTCGGTTTAGGTTGGTTTTTTTAACCACTCGGTTCAGTTTTGGCGTTGGGATTTCTTCCAACCCAAATTTTGGGTTTGGTGGTCAGGTTCGGCCGTACCCACCCCTACTGGTTTCCAAGACACGAGGATACACTTTGTGGCTTTGACTTTTTGAATCTTTATTGCTTTTTTTCTCTTTTTTCTGTTTCAAATTATTTCTATAACAGTTTTCTCTGCTTTGCTCTGTTTTCTTATTTCCTCTTTTTTTTTTTTAATTACAGTTTGAAATTTTATCATTTACAGGAATCATGTTGTACTTTTGGCTCACAGGACTTATATTTAGCAGATCTTTTGAAGTTATGCTAAGAAAGTATCAGTTACTTGGATGATTGTTCATAATTTAGGTTTATTAATTTATGTCAATATCTGAACCAAAGTTAATGGGACGTGGCTTGGAGTCTATGAATAAGCCCCTGCAGAAATAGTAACAATTTGCTTCACATCTGTGTTATTGCTTTGGAAATTTAGAGAAAATAGTTCCAGTGGTCTGTTGTGATGCATTTTTCAGTGGGGAAGCTGTTAGTATATGAAAATTAGGTTTTGGTTTTGGAATGGATGGTGTGGTTTTCAAGAGGTGTGTTATGATGGGCAATCATGTGATGCTGGTGCATCGAGCTTAAGACAAGTGTGTTCTTTCCCAGATATGTTTGTGCTACTTCCCTTGATATGGAACCACAAGATTTGGTATGATTTCTACCCCCATTATTGAGTGCACTATGACGGGAGAACTCAGTTGACACCTGTAGCCCATACAACCTTTCTAGAAAACAAGCGAAGAATGATTAAGATCTTGTTTTGAGATATCATGACTTTTCTACAAGTAGAAATAGTTTATGATGCATCAGACACATGTAAAACTGATGTTTGAGCTAAGATGGGCATCATAGTCTCCTTTATTAAAAAACTCATAGTTTAAACAACAATATTCTACCAATGACGAGGAGTTTTATGAAATGGTGCAATTTCTTTGTTATTGGCAGCAATATAGGAAAGTGTTCGTCATAAAATCTGACTGCGAAGCCTTTGGACACCTTGGTTCCAACTTCCAAAATGGAAGTTAACTTAAAGGCATGTTAAGTGGGTAGCGTTTTTCCACTAATGCACATTTTTTCTTAATAAGATGGTAGATTTTGGGCGATTAAGGATGAGTATCCTAATTGTTTATTATTTGGTGTCATCTCTAGCAACCTCTTTTGATTGCTGAAATAGGGATCATGTAAACTTCTTACAGGGGATGTTCCCCAAAGAGATTCAATTGCGCATTTTTCACACTTTCTTTTTGTTTTTAGAATGGGAATTACATGTTGGAAGTGTAGTTAGAAGGATAAGACCATAGCCATAGTGAAGATAGGTTTTATTGGTCTTTATTGGAAAGGGTGGTTGGTGTTGAACCTGTGAGTTAGACAAGGCTAACAATAAATGGAACATTGTTTCCCACACTTCGCTCGTGTTCCACATGCCCGTTTGTGTGATCTTAGCATGAACGGTCTTTGGGTCACTAACTGCTAGAACTTGTGATTCCGTTTTAGAATTTGTGGATGGATTTTCTATCAAGAATGAAGTTATCATTTTGTAATTGTGAGATCATAAAATAGTTACTGCATTCAATATCTCTATGAGAAAAAATCCTAAAGTGTTAGCCTTTCTATTTGGAATGGAATAGGATCATTGTGAGTGAACTAGACATTGAGGAATTGTCTATACGTAAAATTTTAATTATTGATATGGGACATAGCCCACTGCATTCCATGATCCAAAACTACTTGAGCTTTCCAGGTTGCTAAATTATTCTTCAATGTAATTGTCATGCAACAGTTTTCTTTCTACCCATGCGTCTAAATGAGATGTTAAGTTTTGGTTGCTTTTAGATTACACTTTGAATTATTTCTCTTATTGCCATTCTCTAAGCAAGTCAACCAGAGTTTGTTAACCTATGTCTTTAAAGGCTTACTTATGTGCCCATCTTAATCCTATTTTTTTGGAAAAATATTTGCAGCATAGATGGGAAACTTGTGAAGATTGTATTCCTAACTATCGGGATTGCAATGCAAATATGCAGCTCATCTTAGGACATAATTTAGATTTTAGATGTTAATTTAGATTGCTGTAAAACAATTATTTTATTTTTTTTATAATTATTAGTTTTTAAATTAGAAAATGTTCGAATTGTTATTTTTTTGCAAGCTTTTCATTCTCAATAGGATTTTTACATACAAGTAGGACTATTGATATTGAAAAATTAAGACATTAATCGTGATATTCAAAATTATTGAGCTTTCTGTCCCCTAGTCTTTCTCTATCTAGATTCTTTTCCCAATTGTTTCTCTTTCCTTTTTTTTTTAATTTGTTTTCCTCTACCTATCTACATCAATGTGGGTGGTGCTTGACACGGAAGAGAATTACTTGTCAGCATTAACTTCGGCCTCGCGTAACTAATTCATGACTAGTGTGAAACAATTTTGTCAGTTCAGTGGAGCATAATGGTCTGTGTTTATGTGTTCTGAATAATTAAGATTTAAATATTCAAGTAAACAAGCCTTCTTTAAGAGATTTGAACCCACACCAGCATCCAGCCAAGCTCTCACCTGGTTCTCATTCACTACTGGAAAATGGTAAGTAAATAAAATCAGGGCTTATCTGAAAACCTATAGCTTTTGAAATTCCATCCTGACATTCGTTACACCTTGTTTGAGCATCATGATCTCTGCATTTGATTAAGAAGAACTGGAATAAAAAAGCAATAGTTATCTTAACAATTCTTTTTATTAGATATTTTCTTGATTTCTTAGCTTGCTTTGTCTGAGCATGCCTATAAAAATGATTGGACCAGTTGCGTTAAACTTTAACAGCCACGATGATATTACTGATTGCTCTATCTTTTGCATCTCAATGGGTACAGTTATGGTTTATTGAATTTACTTAGAAGTCGGTACCTTGAAGGTTAGCAGCTTATGCTTGAGTTTTCTCATTCTTGTAGTCCTGACATTGCAATTCATTTTTCCTTTTCATCCAGGGACAACTTACAATTGTTAAGACAACGTTATTACTATGCCACCTGGAAAGCTGATGGAACACGGTATATGATGTTAATAACTATGGATGGGTGTTACTTAATTGATCGACATTTCCATTTCCGAAGGGTCCAGATGAGATTTCCTTGCAGACAGGCTAATGAAGTATGCGTGCTTACTCAACCCATCTGGTTATTTCAGTTTTTGGCCTCACAATTGAATTTCTCTGTTTGCTGATTTTGATATTACACCGTTTTTCTACAAGGGATTAGATGAGAAGGTTCATCATTTCACATTACTTGATGGAGAAATGATAATTGATACAGTGCCTGACTCGCAGAAGCAAGAAAGGAGATATCTCATCTATGATATGATGGCAATTAATTCGGTTTCCATAGTAGAGGTAACATATGAAGAGGTCCTCTAGATTCTGGAGCTCAACTTCTTAATTTGTTTGCATTTTTAAGCTTCAATTGATATCAATCTTGCGTTTGTGTGACATTCTTATGTTCATCGGTCATCGTTAGCAACTGACATGCTGTTTTCTGCAACGGCCATTTTTACTAATGGATGTTGGCATTTTTAAGTTTGGAGGGATATCAACCTTATGTTTGTGGTCCATTATTGGTTGCACATGTTTTGTCGTAGAAATCAGATCTTGTTGATCTTCAGTTTCGTGGTTTGATAAAGTTTGAATGTTTAATTATGAGTCGGAAGTTTATTATTCTTAAACACCGGGAAAGGTTAACTATAAATTGGTACTTCCCTGGGAATCAATGGTTTCCATAGTAGAGGTAAGATATGAAGAGGTCCTCTAGATTCTGGAGCTCAACTTCTTAATTTGTTTGCATTTTTAAGCTTCAATTGATATCAATCTTGTGTTTGTGTGACATTCTTATGTTCATCGGTCATCGTTAGCAACTGACGTGCTGTTTTCTGCAACGGCCATTTTTACTAATGGATGTTGGCATTTTTAAGTTTGAAGGGATATCAACCTTATGTTTGTGGTCCATTATTGGTTGCACATGTTTTGTGGTAGAAATCAGATCTTGTTGATCTTCAGTTTCGTGGTTTGATAAAGTTTGAATGTTTAATTATGAGTCGGAAGTTTATTATACTTAAACACCGGGAAAGGTTAACTATAATAATTGGTACTTCCCTGGGAATCAA
>CAIGRK010187061.1:576-11727 GCA_903798315.1 Fraxinus greggii | reverse complement strand
TAATCAATCCACAGTTACTATGGTGAAGAATCCAATCTTTCATGATAAAACCAAACACATCAAAATCAGATACCATTCAATCAGAAAAGCTCAGGAACAAAAGGAGATAAAGCTAGTACATTGCAAATTAGATGATAAACTTGCAGATATATTAACTTAGTCCTTAAGCAAGGCAAGGTTTGAAACATTAAGATATAATCTTGGTGTTTCCAGCAAAAATATCGAGGAATGTTGAATATAACTTGATATTTTGACTGTCATGTTTTTTATTAAAATGGCTATTTTTATTTTGTATCCAAGTCAAGTGGATAAATCACTTAAGTTAGTAGCCATTTCTTATCTNACCATTCAATCAGAAAAGCTCAGGAACAAAAGGAGATAAAGCTAGTACATTGCAAATTAGATGATAAACTTGCAGATATATTAACTTAGTCCTTAAGCAAGGCAAGGTTTGAAACATTAAGATATAATCTTGGTGTTTCCAGCAAAAATATCGAGGAATGTTGAATATAACTTGATATTTTGACTGTCATGTTTTTTATTAAAATGGCTATTTTTATTTTGTATCCAAGTCAAGTGGATAAATCACTTAAGTTAGTAGCCATTTCTTATCTTACAAGTTATGTAACAATGATATTTTAGATATTTTGTCAAATTAATAGATAGGTGTTAAAAATCATGTATTTGTAATCCTATAAATTGAGCAAAGTATGGAATGAAATCTATTAGCTTCATTTATTAGAAAAAGGCTTCTTTCTTCATTTTTCTTCTTCTCGTTGAAACAGAGAAAACAGAGCATTCCTTTAGCAAAACCGATGTGCATCTTGAATATACAGTGAGTGTTCTGTCAAATACTGTAAGGGAGTGTCAAATACGGTAATTCCAGTGTGTTAACCAAAAACAGAGTATTTTCCTTTACTTTGGCAAATTTGGTAAGTTCCTTGTAAAACCGGTAAGCATATGTCATATACGGTTACCATATTGCAAATCTAGTAAGATCAATTACACAATCCAGTAAGTTCAAATTCACAAATCCGGTAAGTTCAACTTTTTGAATCAATATTCTATCAAAGCAAGCAAGAAGGTTCGCTTTGGCAAGCTGCTTAATCTTGGCTTCAGCATTTGCATGTTGGTCTCCTCGACTTCCATTTTTACCGTTCTCTCTACACTCAACTGAGATGATGGGGCCCAGAAGTATCATGATCTGCCAAAATCTCCTTATAGTGGGCAGACCTTGTGCAAACGTTGTGCAATTATAGTGCAACTTGTTTATTCTTTTTGGATATAGTGAGTAAAATTCTTCCAATAGCATAAATATTTCGAAAAAATTTGATATATTACGTACTTCCAGCCTGTCAACTGGCCGTACATGATAAAATTGACATCGGAATTGCTTAATAAGGGATAGTCAAGAATTTTATACCCCAATAGCTGTTTGTGATAGTTTTGTATTTGAACAATCTGTTGATTGGCCCATGAATGATATTGGGCTTGTTTTGGGGCTGGACTCCTTAAAGAAGGCAAATACCATTCAAGTCCCTTCTTCCGATTCAGTTTGTATATTGGATAAGGATATTTGTGCATGGTCTCCACTATTTCCATTGGTACGGAGGCAAAATAGCCATCAGCGATGTAGATAGAAAAAGTTTGGAAGAAGGGCCAAATCCACGTTTCTTGCTAAGTTGAAATCCATTGCTGATGCTTATGTTCTGCCAGTTGAAATCAGAAACATCCTTGAGGAAAAAAAAGTTTTCATGCCCGCTGAGTTACCAAAGAAGTTACCACATAAGAGAGGTTGATCAGAGCATTGAGATGGAACCCGGTGGTAAGCTACCTTTAATGATTATTTATCACATAACGCCCTCGGAGTTAGATGAACTAAGAAAACAGCTGACAAAATTGCCTGGTGTATTCTGGCTGAAAGAATAATTGAGATAAATTGTTTAATTAACTAGGTTTTAGTTCTAACAATTTGTATCGAGGCGGGTATACTTTTAAAAAGTGAGATCTACACAAAACCGAGTAATGGACGGAGTACCATTTAGACCTCATTTCTTAGACATGACTAATTATTCGTAGTGGAAAATTAGAATGCTAGCCTATGTCTAATATTTAGATAAGAAAGCTTGGCACTCAATCATGTATGGCTATAAAAATCCCACAATAATCGAAAATGATTTAGAAAGAGAGAAATGAGAGATGAGTAGTTGACTAGTAATTATAATAGTGCTAGTTGGAACTCTAAAGCTATTAATGCTATTTTCTCATTTAAAGATGTTAATCAATTTCGTTTAATCTCTAAATGCAAGATGTCTAAAGAGGCGTGAGATATTTTGCAAGCTACTGATAAAGTGAACTCTATTGTGAAGTCTTTAAAACTTCAAATGTTGACACTTGAATTTGAGCAACTGACCACGAAAGATGACGAGCACTTAAAAGATTTCTACACCAAATTAAGTGACATTGCCAACTCAATCTACATCTTGGGAAGGAAATACTCAGAAAGCAAAATTGTAAAAAAATTCTTAGATCATTACCTGATATGTTCCACTCCAAGGTAAGAAAGGACATATAAGTCATGAAATTGGTAGGATCATTGATGACCTAAAGGAAGAAGAAAAAATGATCGAGAATAGCTTTAAAAGCCAAGGAGATTGAGATAGATGAAAAAGATGACGAAAGTAAGAATGATGACCAGATGGCCATGCTCACTAAACAATTTAAGAAAATCCTAAAGGACAATCAAAAAGGAAGATGCCCAAGACACCAAGCACCACAAAATAAGAAATTATTTGATAATTCAAGACAAAATCCAATTGCATCTCTAGAAAGAACTCAAACTCAGATCAAATGCTTCGAATGTGAAGGATATGGACATGTAGTTTCTGAGTGTACCAATGTACTGAAAACATTTCATACAAAGAAGGCCATGGACATGACTTGGAGTGAAGAAGGTGAAAGAGAATCGAATTTTGGTGAGGAGGATAAAACTATTGATGACCAGGAAACTTCTCTAACTGTCCATTTTCAGTCTAATACATCACAACTGTCACTGTAGGTCAGAAGCTATTAAATAGGCATAGATAAAACTAGTAATACGTTTTCAGAATGCAAAATAATGAAAAGTGATCTGGAAGTTGAACAAGAAGAAAAATGTCACTCTTCATGCTAAGATAGAGTTCGTTGAAAAAGAAAGAGTTGCAATTGCTGCTGAAAAAGAAACCCTCACCAAATGCTTAGCAACCAAAAAAAAAATCAAATCTTTAAACTCCTAGCTGAAACCAAGGAGAGAGTTAGACAGTTGACCATTGGATCCGCTCGCCTAAATGAAGTTCTAGGCTATGGAAAAATCACAAACATCAAAGAAGACTTAGGTTATGAAGGGAAAGAAAAAGAGAAAGAATCCACCCAGTTGAAGTTCGTTAAAACATATGAAAAATTACGAGGTCAGCCATCTTAATTTGCTATTAAAGTTCCAAATCGACCTACCACCATCAGGACAGCTCCACGATAGATGCTCCACAGTGGGTTCCGACAACCTTGAAAAATTTCGTTCGCGTCAAAGGATCATGTGAAGATGTAAAATATCAAAAAGATAATATACATCACATAATCAGATGTAGTGTTTGTGGTCACTATGAACACAATTTACACCACTGTTTAACATAGAGAAATTTGAATCACGCTAAAATAGGTAACTTCCTTACTAACACCTTAAAGCAAAATTCTAAGGCTAGAATAAGGAAAGTTTGGGTACGAGAAAGTGACCTTAGTTGCTATGTTATTAATTTTACTTATAAATCTATTGTGCCTAACTTTTGTTGATTTGAAAGCAGACCTGATTAGAGTAGGTTAACTCTGTGATGATAATCTCATGGTCATGTTCCCAAAAAATTCTTGCTAAGTGGTAAAAAAATGATGGTCGTTCTGTCTTACGAGGCGCTAGGTCTAGGGATAATTGTTATTTGCTTGAATCTGATATTACCTATCATGTTTCAAAAGCTAACTCTACATTTTTGTGGTACATACGGTTAGGACATTTGAACTATACAGATTTGGTCAGACTTATTAAGCTAAATGAAGTAAGAAGAGTTCTGAAACTCACAAAAAACTTGAAAGTGTGTGGTTCAAGCCAGAAAGGTAAACAAACTAGAGTTTCATATAAACAAGATTAGTTTCTTACTACCTCTCAGCGTCTTGATTTGCTACATGAGAACTTAATGGGACCAACTCAAATTGAAAGCCTAATTGGTAATAGGTATATTTATGTGGTTATTGATGATTTCTCTAGATATACTTAGGTAGACTTTTTAAGAGAGAAATCTTATATTTTTAAAAGAGTCACATTTTTATATCAAAAATTGACCACTGAAAAACACTTTGAGGAGACTAAAATTGTAAGAATTAGGAGTGATCGTGGTAAGGAATTTAAAAATATAAGTTTTTATAGGTTCTGTGAAGAATATGGTATTTCTCATGAGTTTTTCACTTCTAAAACCCCTGAGTAAAATGGTCTAGTGGAAAGGAAGAACAAGTATTTGCAAGAAACGGTTAGTGTGACGTTGAACAGTAAGAAATTACCTGTTAAATTGTGGTTGAAGCTATTAATACTACATGTTACATTCTAAATTGTGCGTCTTTTAGAATAGGTACCTTGCAAATTCCTTATGAGATCTAGAGGGGAAAGAAACAGAACCTCAAATATTTCTACACATTTGGAAGCCAGTGCTATGTAATAAAGTATAGGGAACACTTGGGAAAGTTTGATCCTAGAAGTGATGTAGGCATATTCATTGTCTATTCTGAAAATAGCCAAGCATACATGATTACAACATGTGGATTCAAATCATTATTGAGTCTATTAATGTTAAAATTGAAGAAACTAATGACTTTTCTCCTTATTCGTAAGAACCTGAGATTCATAATCCGGGAGAATATATTGAAGATGATCGGAACATTCGGGAAAATTGTGCGACAGATTCAGGAAGTAATAGTCCGATAGAACTGTCGGTACCAAGTTATAATAATCTTGTACCCGGTACTGGAGGTGTTGACCTACTGAAGATTATGAATTGTAGAGCAAAATACATCCCACTTCCTGAATACAAAAGGCTCATCCACTAGATAACATTCTTTTAGACATAGAAGATGGAATAATGACCAAAAGGAAACTTGCAACAAAACTTGGGAATGTGTTTAATATATCACATATTGATCCAAAAAATATTTATTCAGCTGGAACAAGGATGATAGGAAAAGCACATATGAAGGTTGTCTCTACATGGGTAGTAATCCCATCTCTTGGCTAAGTAGGAAACAAGACATTGATACCATGTTTTGTGATAATACTAGTGCAATTAATATCTCTAAGAACCATGTTCAACATTCTAGGGCTATGCATAGAGACATCAGCCATCACTTCATCAGGGACATAGTTAAAAGAAATGTAATTGTCTTAGCATGCGTAAATACTAAAGGGCAACTTGCTGATTTACTTACCAAAGCTTTAGATATTCTTAGATTTAAAACTTTATCAAAGTCGTGAGCATATGCATGCTGCATTAAAGCAGTTTGATGTATATCTTTTATTATTTTATTTTGTATGTTCACTTACTTTGAGTGCAGGTGTATTATATTATCTATATAATGAGAAAAAAGTTGAAAAAGATAAAAATAAAATTTGGCACTTTTTTTGCAATTATCATGTGATGTATTTCTGGTTGGTTTGAAATTATTGAAATAAATTTGGAATATCCAATCAGTTCGCTGTGCTCACTTTAACTTATGATAAAATATTGTCAGATAAGTAGACCATTAGAACATTGTGACTACATTGTTCATTAGGACATTGTGACTACATTTTTGTGACCATTTACTGACTAGATTGCCATCTTAAAGTCACGTGTGTTTGAGTGTAGACCTATATGGTCTGTTAAGATTTGGGTTCCATCTTAAAAAATCAACCTTATTAAGAGGAGTAGCCCAAACTCTTATAAATTCGTCTATGTTTTCATCGTTATTTGATGTGGAATTTTATCCCTTAACATGCCCTCACAAGATGGTGGCTCGTTTGAGCTTAGCAATCTTGAAATCCGCATGCTCAATTTTTATTTTTTTAAGTAAACTAACCAATCCATAACCCAACAACAATCAATTATAGATCACGACCCAAGTGAAATAACAGCCCAACCAACTAATAAAACAAAGAAGCCCAAAAAGAAATTAATAAGGCAGCCATGCGAATGGATTTCAAGGTCCAATTCCACCACAGAGGATACCCAACCTAGTATCCTCCTTCGTGACTCCAGAAGATTACAACATCACATAGAGAATAGTCAATCCGTTGCCTCCTCCATAGTCTTCATCGCGACTGCCACTATGTATCCACCGCCACCCTCACGATGACCACCGTGGAATCCACCACCTCCGTGAAATCCACCACCTCCATCACCAATCGCAGCTGCTAACTCACCACTCCGATAGCCACTATATCAAATACAGCTACCATCTCAGCCCCTCTGACTGTTAGATAAAATGCCACCACAAAGCAGAAGGCAATGGGAGATTAGTACTTCGTTCCATCTTAAAAGGTCAACCTTATTAAGAGTTGTAGCCCAACTCTTATAAATTGGTCTATGTTTTCATCTTTATTCGAGTCTTATAAATTGATCTATGTTTTCATCTTTATTCGTTGTGGGATTTTATCTCTTAATATGCTGCCGCAAGATGATGGCTCGTTAAGCAGACCAATCTTAAAATGCATGTACTCATTTTTTTGAATCTTAACTGAATCGAATTGCTTATTGGAGTTTAATGGGCTCTGATACCATGTTAAGAGTTGGAGTTCCATCTTAAAATGTTAACCTTATTAAGAGGAATAGCACAAACTCTTATAAATTGGTCTATATTTTCATCTTTATTTATTGTGAGATTCTGTCCCTTAATATGCCCGCGCAAGATGGTGGCTCATTTAAACAGACCAATCTTGAAATTCGTGTGCTTATTTTTTTGAGTCTTAATCAAATCGAATTGCTCATTGGAGCTTAATGAGCTCTGATATCATGTTAAGACTTGGGGTTCCATCTTAAAAGGTCAACCTTATTAAGAGGAGTAACCCAAACTCTTATAAATTGGTCTATGCTTTCATCTTTATTCGATGGATAAAATTCCACATTGAACAATGATGAAAACATAGACTAATTTTTAAAAGTTTGGGCTACTCCTCTTTATAAGATTAACCTTTTAAGATTGAACTCCAAATCTTAACATGGTCAGTATCAATATCTCTCGGTATTGTAATATGTAGTTGTAAACAGATAAGTTCATTAGAGGAAAGGCTACCATCATAGACGAGTGAAGCCATCCTTGATAATGAGCATAAATTGTGAGAGAGAAGCTACCTCGACAGCTGTGTGAAAGTCAACTCCCAAAATTGAAAAGACTATGAATTAAAAGAACAGAGAAAAAGTCATCACATGAGCATGCAAAAGAAAATAAAAAAATTTGAATAGATGCTCAAATCTGGCACACACATATTTTTATATCTACAGAGCAATTTCAGATGATGGCTGGTTTGAAACAAACTTTTGCATGTTGTGACTGCAAGTCTCAATTTTGCTTATGACATGGTTCATAATTAATTATGTTTAAATGGTCCATCACACATATAATAAATTAATTGAATTAATTGTGAGCAAATATTTGAATAGAAATTTCATGTTTATCTTAATAAATTTAAGCTGATTGTGAAATGATATGACCGCAAAACTTGTCAAAAAGTTGTGATCGATTCAATTTTCAGATTTCTGTGTGATTAATACATGTAGGTTTTTTTGTAGATTTTCTGATCAATAGTCTAAACTTAGTCTAACTTGACAATAAACTCTAGTATCCATTGTAAAAAAGAATATAAAAATAAAATTAAATAAAATTGAGCGAAAATGTTTAGAAATAAAATCTAGGAGGAATATGAAAGGTAAGTTCGGCCTTATTGATTGCGAAAGTGCTCGTTGCATTTGCTCTCGAATTTTGTTGTTTCAAACTATTTTTGCATATTATAGATGACATGTGTAAGTAAAAGGGAGATTGATTATCCTTAGTACCAATCAATTCCACTGATGTAGCATTGAAGAGATAAGGCTTTGACCTCCTATCATGCTAGAACAAAGCAACGATTCAGCTGTTACTCTTCCTCATGAAGAGAAAGTCAGGTCTAATCCAGTTGAGAAAGTCAAGAAAGACATTGAACCCCAGCTCTAGTTAGCCGGTCCGAATCAAACTTCTACGGGCCAAGAAGTCCACTAATTGAATGGTTATATCATTCTGACTCCAACTCTCTGATAGCATTATTTGTCTATTTATTTCACTTTATACGGTAGACCTGTTAATTTCAAAAAATGAGTAGTAGTTTTTTTTAATTTTGATGTGTGGTGATAATGGAACATGAACACTAATTTTGATATGTGTTGTATTACTTCATATTGATATTGTGTTGTTGCAAATCTGTTTAATTTTTTTACTTAGCCTACATACTATGTGATATATTGGTCGGTTTTATGAAGTTAGGGGGAATTGTGTGTCACATGAGAAAACTAACTGAGGGTGAGTAATTCATGTACTTTAGTTTACAAATATTCTATACACGCTCAGAAAAGTAACATTAAAAATTTAAACGATGTTTTTGAAATTAAGCTAAGCCAAAGGAGGACATTGTACTTAATTACATTTTATATTTTTACTTATTACTTATTTATTGACTTGATTAAATTAGAATGATTTTTAAATTTAAAAACATGCGCCAAAAATGTGTTCAACTGATGCAGTCCAAACAATGTAAGCCAGACAGTAAAAATTGATTGGGTCTATATGTTAACAGATTCTTGGCTGCAATTTTTTAGGGTTTTCAAACACTAAACGAAGTGCAATATTTATCTACCTTATAACAGCATATACATAAACATATTCTTACCATCTTGAATAGGTTTGATTGGTCAAATAATTAATATAAGGAAATATTATTTTAACAAATGAAATCTTTCCTTGATTTAATTATTGACCATATCAAACAATTTACTTTATTGGACTGGTTAGACCGGTCAAATAATTAAAAGAAGGAAATATTGTTTTAACAAATTAAAACTTTCCTTAATTTAATTATTAATCTTATCAAACATAATTTATATTATTCTTACTGTGCAAAACTTCCATATTTTGGGTAAAACACATTCATGCCTTGAAAGGGTCTTCATATAAGTAAATAAAATCATTAGGGGACGAACGGAAGCTTTACGAAAAATCTATCTATGTTCGAAGAACCTGTAGCAACAAGTTTTGGAGTCTTCTGACCATCTTCAGTGAGTTCTGACCAACTAATGTTTCATCGAAATATCTCGAAGCAAAAACCTTGTTCTTCAACCATAATTTAAGAGAAGAAACATGTGCGTGAATGATATAATCCTATTCAAAGAGCAGGCTACTTGGCCTGAGTTAAGATTTGTGAATCTTAATCCAAGTCGTGGTTGTGGTCAAGTACATAGTGAAGTGGCGATAAAGTCAAGACCGAAAGGTTTGATTATACTTCTCCTACAAGTTAAAATGAATAAGATAATGAGGGAGTTATTCTGTATTTGCATTTGATTGTTTTAGTCAAAAAACCAACACTATTGCATTTTTTATTCTTTGATAGTGGATTATTTTACCAGTGGGATGGGGGCACGGGGATGTTTTCCTTAGTGGTTTAACACATTATATCTGGTGTTCATGTTTATTTATTTTCGCAATAGATTATATCTTATAGAACACAAATCTATTACGTTGTTTGAGTCAAAACTATTCATAAAAGTAGGAAGTTTTGTCTTATTGGCTCATTCTGGCTAAAACAAATAATTGAGACAAATTGTTTAATTAACTAGGTTTTAGTATTGACAATCTTTGTTTCTTTTAGGATACTCAACCGAGCCCCTTTGACAGACCTACTGAAAAGAGCAAAGTGTGGGATTGGTCGGTAAAGTACTAAAGAGCCTTCGATGGCTAGAAGGTTGTCATTGAAGAGCCAATTTTGGTGCTGCCTCATATTAGAAAGTGTTTTTAACTACAAATAGCTTCCTCTTATTTTTCTATTGGGGTGTGTTCATGAAAGGGGCCCCCAATTGCTTTCAAGAGCCAAAAACCGGACAATATGGAGTGCCGATATACGGTGCAAGAGAAGGAAATGATAGGCATTGTGTTGTGCCTGTATGTACGGCAACACTACTTGCTAGGTTCCAAGTTCTTTAAGACGGACAATGTTGCCATTCGTTACATTCAATCAAAGACGACAACTCTGTCCAAAATAGGCTTGATGGCATGATTTCTTTGCTGAATTTGATTATGTGATCGAGTAAACCTTGAAAAAGCTAAAGTTGTGACTAAATCGCTTAGTCAAAAAGTTAAAATTGTTGCAATCAATCAAGCTAAGGAAAACCTGTTGTACTTAATCAGGCAGAGAATGGAGCATGACCTATTAGCAAAGAATCTGATGCAGGCTACCCGAAAGGGAAAACTTTCAAAATTTTGGATTGAGAACTTGTTACTGTACGTACACCACTGGTATACTCTGAGTTGGTTTCTCAACTCCAAAATTTTGATCATAATATTTTTTGATTTACAGCTCCATTATGTATTTTGCTTAGATACTCTTCCTTGTATTGTTTGTGTTCATGTTGCCAGTATTGAAAATAAGAAATGTAAGCTTTCAGAACAAATTCTATCTTTTTTCAGTTTTGTTAGGATATATTTTGTAATTGGCGATTCTGTGAACAAAAGGACCAACTTGAGCAATTATAGATGTTTATGGACTGAATTGTAAAGTTTCATAGTTGGTAGGTTAGCGTTTTTTTTTGAAGGATGGCGGTACCTCTGAAATTTTATTAATATGTCCTCACTTGTGGCGGAGGAATACCATGGTTACAAATGATATCAATAAAATCAATAAATGAGGAAGCACTACTTCCCTTACAGTGAAAGTAAAGAATAATAGGAAAGCAGTAAAAAAGGAGTACTACTCCCCTTACAAAAAGCACAAGTGTAAGCAAAAAGAAAAGTAAAAGTAAAATACAAATACTTAAACTCTAATGTTGGGCAAACCATATCTGTCAATCTGAACAAGCGCCC